>ML685851.1:10851641-10862273 GCA_007922175.1 Pelusios castaneus
CTGCCTGTCCCGCCCTGGGGGCGGGGAGGGCCAGCTCAGAGGCCGGGTGCAGGAGGCCGGAGGACCCTATCGCGGCCCTGGGAAGCCACCGGTTGGGGGAAGGGGGGGAGCACACCCCAGCCCCGGAGGCTGATCCCAGCCCCGTGCTGGGAGGCCAGGGCTGTGGATTAGCCCGGCCCCAGCCCCAGGCCGAGAAGGAGGCGGATGGCGGGTGGGAGCCCGGGAGCCCGCCGCTGCCGCAGCCACCCCTCTGGCCCGGCCGCATGGGGCAGGCAGGCAGGCTTGCGCTCCTGACCCGAGCCTGAGCCTGCCTATCCCACCCTGGGGGTGGGGAGGGCCAGCCCAGAGGTCGGGCGCAGGCCAGGTGTGCCGCGGCAAAGCCGCGGCCCCGGGGGTTGGAGGGAGCAGAGGGGGCTGCCAGGCTGCGCGGGGATCCCTCACTGCTGCACGGGGGAGGGGGGTGCGACGGCCGCTCTGCGGCCGCGTGCCCGCAGCTTAGAGGGAACACTGCTTGCTGGACCATATTCGCACTATAAGACGCACCCTCATTTTCCCCCCACTTTTGGGGGAAAAAAGTGCATCTTATAGTCCGAAAAATACGGTACAGATTTAAAAACCTATCAGAGAAAAAGGGGCTCTTTTAGCCCTTCAGGGAATTTTTGTTTTAACTAGTCTGGTATATTGTACCACTACTGCATTGTCACTGACCACCTGGTTCCCAACCAGTCTGTGGTTGAACTCTCAAGCTCTCCATGATTGCATGATGACCTCTCAATAGTCATCCATGTACCAAACTATTCACCCACAGCATTCAAAAGAGTTTCAAGAAGTTACAAGTTGTGTATTTTTCTTTGGAAAAAGATATCATAAAATCCACGATTCCCTTGAAAGTCTGGCTGATATGTACTGAAGTTAGCCCTACTTTAAATACACTTGAATTCGAATGAATACTCCCCCTCATGAAAGTAGGCCTCAGAATAAACAAGTATAAATTTACGGAGAGGTGTGGGGCAGTAAGACTAAGAGCAATATTATTAAATAGAGGGGCTATATTAACATCCATTGGCTGAAGTAAAACTAGGACCACATTCATCATTCAGATCAAAGTCAGGCCCCCTCTTTCAAACAAAGAAATTTACTTGAATTACATAAATTCAAGAAAGAAAGCACCTTGGTCATAGATTAGACAAAATTGATAGGCAAGAGATAACGCTCACTTCCCACCCAGAGCTAAAATGTACAGGGTAACATTGCAAAGATAATTGTATAACTGAACTGTTAAGCACAGTTGAGCCGATTTTAATTTAAGTACTGCTGCCCACCTGCCACTGGAAGAGAGAAGAATATAGAACGGCCTATGACAGACAAACCTGTATATTTCAAAAGCCAAAAATAGACACTTACTACAAAGCTACTATTCACTTTTTCCAAAATTCTTTTTTCATTTAATGCCATCGATTCCCCTTTTCTCTTCTTTATTCTCTTTTTTTCTAGCTTTTTACAAGCATACATTTTTCCTGTTGCCCGCACTTGGCAAGCACATACCTAATGGAAAAAGGAAAGCTGTGTCAGATGTATCAGGTTTTATACTGGAAGAAAATCAGTTCTCTCATTTCTAAGCCTCATGGGAGTTGGGGACGGGTGTTTTCTTATTTTGGTAACAATGAGAAAGAGTTGTTGCGGGACGCATTTTAAAAGTAAAAAATGCTGCCTGTTCAGTTCAGTCAATTGGTGAACTACAATCGATCCAGTCAAATCTGTTATTTATTTACAGAATGAAGAATGTAAATTACCTCTCCCCCCCCCCCCCCACTCCCCTGCAGTCCCTTCAAAGAGTTGGAAACACAAATAGAGACATCACACTACTTACCTCTCCAAATCCTCCTTTGCCCAATACTCGGTAATGTCGAAATGTATGCTTGGTGACGGGCTGCCTAATTGACAGAATGAAATAATTACTGGTCTCATTTCCAGTTGTGTGTGCGTGTGTATATATGTGTGTATATTTGTACACTTTTGTTTTGTTTTTTTTTTCTTTCAGGGCCTTTTTTGTCTCTTCTCACTTGTCCTAACTAACTTTTCTCAGAATACCCCAATGCCTTTCCTTCTGCTGAGTGGGTGAAAGGATTAGAATGCAAACTGAATACCAGAGGAAATGGTGCTTCTGCTCATGGACACTAGCTCCCTCTTATGAGAAACAGGCATTCACTATGAGAATGAACAAACATTTAGGGTTTATGCCACCATCAGGCACATTGTTGGCTCTCCTCATATATGGTTGATGAAGAGACCCTATTTCAAGGTGGGATTTTCAAGTGTTCATCATTGAGTTAACTCTGTTCTCACTTAAGCCAGTTCAATTTTTATCACCTTCTTTGTTCTATATTTCAGAGATATTTGGTCTAGTGGTCTAGAGGTAAGTTTCCTAATTGCTTGCTTAAAAGAAGGTTTTTGCAGTACTAAAGGCCTAAAGGGAAAGTCATGTTTAGCCTCTTAGGAGTCTAAAAGAGCAGACTTGGTTATCAAAAGTGCTGAACACCCAGCAATTGCCACCAGCCTCCCTGGGGTTCTAGGTTGCAGATCTTCTGAAAACTCAGACCACTTATTTAATGGTTTAAAGTATGGATTCCGGACCCTATTTTAGCTATTTTAAAAATCTTGGTTGCTATGGTTAGGAAAGTCACTTAATGGTTTTACAAGTGGGTTAACTGAGTCACAAATTAATTATTTTATCATACAAAGGGCTGTACAGATGGTTTAATATAACTGTATTATGATAGCACCCAAATCAAGATCAGGACCCCATTGGGGGCTAGGCACTAAACAAAGGAGGAAAGATTTTTAAAACTTTAGCGAGTAGTTAAATATAAAACGCTCTGAATTCATTAAACAGATGCTTTAATAATTATTATCACCATGTCTATCACAACTCTATTTTTGTCACCTCAACTACTCATTACATCTAGTCTTTTAGACTAAGTTCTTTGAGGCAGGGAATATACTTTTTTCATTTCATTTATTATATTTGTACAATGGGGCCCCTAGCTGGCTGACTTTTATGTGCTACTGCACTAAGTGTTATTAAATATAAAAATACCTTACCGTTCCAACCATTTCCACTGCAAAAAACGGGAGAAATAGATGCTTTGTTGATAAGTCTCAAATGGTCCTCCACTTAAATAATCATGGACAACTCTGCAAAAAACAATCCAAGTTTATGTTGTTAGACTGGCACTATCATGGATAAGGAGCTAACCATTTCATTAGACATCGAATTGCTATATCTAGGTGAATGGAACATATTACTGCACTACACTATGGCAAACTCATTATATTACCGTGCTTGTCTCAAAAGGAGAGCAAGCAGCTAATAGAATACTATTGAGATCGATTCCTGTAGGATCACTAGTGAGTTCAGAAATAACCGATCTTTTTATTTTAGCAGGTTGGGAGCTTTGAAATTAATTCTTGAAGAATTAAAAAACAAGCTAATTTTAAAATGGTGTGGGAGGAGAAATGTCCCCTCCTAAGCCTGGCTTGTTTGTGGCATGCGTGTGGAAACCTGCACTCCTTTCCCTGTCAACCATAATGGTCAGTTTTGGGAAAAAAGGCGGGGAGCGTTGGGCGTGCAGACAAAAAAAACCCGAAACGCTTTTCAGCAGTTTTGTATGAAAAGCCCAATCAGATGATGTGGCTCAACTTGAGAGCTGATGTCTCTGTCCGATCATGCCCACAGATGCAACTATTTAAAAAGGTGTCTGAACATCAACAGCATGATACTATTGTAAGAGGGATGAGACTGCACTTTAGCTAGATGACCCCAGGGTTTCCCAAAAATCCTTGAAGTGCTCCTTCTGTGTTTCTATTTTTTTACCCATACACATTCATTTCCCAGAAAGTCTCACCACCTATAACTTACCCAGAGATTGCATTTTGGCTGCAGTTGCTAACCTGTGCCCATAATTGCTTTTAGAAGCATCACTTAACAGTGCAGTAGCTGTCTTCTCACCTACTCCTAAAAATCTTGGTGCCTGTGCAGTCAAGTAGCACGACTTATCTGACCCAGCTCAGCAGCATATGTTTCAGCTATTATTTTACAACTGGTAGAATTGATCCTTACAGTTTCACTTATACCTGAAAATCCCAATGAACCGGGACACAGTTTATCAGGTTACATTACAACTGCTAAAAAAAACTTCATTCCCAGGTTAAACCTCTGAAGACATACAAGACAATTAACAAATTAACATTTTAAAAATCAGAGCTATAAGCATTACCGTTAACAAAGTCACTGACTTCCGAGATGCAACTAAATGATACAAACAGAACAGAAGCATTTTTTGCATGGAGATGAAAAAACCTTAAAGCACATGCTCTAGTTTGACACAATAACCTTGTTCAATACATTCAAAAAACTAACTTTTAAAAAATTAACTACATGTCGAGGGCATATTTTTCCTTTTAAGATCAGTTTGACATATCGCAGAGAGGAAATGTTTTTAAAATACGATAGGACTGCATGATTTTTTTCCTGAATTCTTTTAAGCATATCCAGCTAGGCAATATATGTGTTGAGAATGCTACTTATACCTAGACAATCATTTCAGATGGGTTTTTTTTTCAAAATGATCAAGTGACTTTGGAGAACGAGTTTCATTGCTAAAGGGGACATATTGCAATGTACAATTTTGCATCCACATCTTTCATTTACAGAATGTATATAAAATTGTGCCCACTCAAATAGTTACAGAGGAAAAAATAAGTCTCAGTCTCTATGCAAGGCAGGCATGACTCAGTTCTGAGGCAGATAACTTGTATGCCAAGCAATTACTTTGTATTGGTCTTTTAAAAACTGAATGGACCCTGAACCTTTTCTGGGATCTGAACTTGAGTCACAAAGAGCACCCTTCCAGACCTGATGGTAGGCATCTACACCATTTCTCTCAAACTAAGCAACAACATGCATGAAGAGACAAAAAGTGGGAAAGCCTCAAATTTCTTGCTGAACATGGACATTCACAGGAAGCTCAAAAAAGGAGATTATGTGTTTAATTTCTTAGCCATGTGTAATTTGTTTGCTTTTTGATCTTTTATTCTCAAATTATGCAGTGTATTTAAGCTTTCATTTGCTGGGGAGGTGATTCAACCTATGACACATATGTTGCAGGCTTTCAGGCAGACAGGATCAAGCATGCCTGGAAGAACAGGTAATATTAGAAGTGTAAGAGCTCCAGAAGTCTCTCAACATTTGTAAATATGCACCATCCTTCAAGAAGAGTCCTTTGCCTACAGTAGGTATTGGAAGTATCCTTGCATTACTTGGGAACAAAACAAGTTGTGCTAAATAGTCATTAATGTTACAAAAAGTTATTTCCCCCTTCCCTCTTTTAACCTTTCCACTTTCTTATCTGTTGTTCCACCCTCTTTGAATCAAAACATCTTGCTTGATTTGCTGAAAAAAATCTGAGCTGATCTTGTGACTTCCCTTCTCTTCATTTATATATTCCCTTCCATACTGTAGTTTCCATTTCATGCATCTGAGAAGTGGGATTTTACCCACAAAAGCTCATGAGACAAACAAATTGGTTAATCTTTAAAAGTGCCACAGGATTCCTTATTTGTTTTCCTTTAAAGCTACTTTTCAAACCACAATGATTGTTGGACAGAGTCACATGGATTTGAAATAAGTATCCCTTTATCTATCACTGGACACTGCCAACTTGAACTCTAGAAAGTTTCCAAAAAATTGGTTAATAGATGTTTTGGTTATTACCCAGCCTTGATTTATGAGTTTATCCTTTCCTTTTTTTTTTTTTTAAAGGGAAAAAATCGTTTCTCTCCTTTACTGATGTTCAAAAAAAAATCCCTACAAATAAGGGGAGGAGGGGGGAAATCAATGATACTGACTACACAAAGCAAAACTGGAATAAAGAAATGCAATGAAATCTTAGTTGTTACTGTTAATAATGGGTAGAAACATTTCAGGCAGTGAGGTTTTTTCCCTTAATCTGATGTTCTCCTTTAAATGTAGTAAATCAGGACATTTCCTTATCATCCTGACTGGTTTGCAAGAATAAAAGAATTAAGAGAAATGGAAAGTCTACCTGTGTACAGAAAGTTAACAAAACCACTTCATTTGGGCATCATGCAATCAGAAGGATCTGCCTGCATATATCACTTTGAAGGAGAGGTGCCCTTATCCCTTCCCACTTTTTTCCCACAAACATAGGGGAGTCATCCAGCTAAATTCCATAAAGTTGGTGATTCATCTCCTGAAGTTCAAAGAAATTTGTCCTAAACCACATAAATGTTTCAGGGTTTGTTTGTTTTTTTTAATATATATTAAATGATGAGTACTACATCTCCTCCAGACTCCTCTTCCATCAGCAATCCAGACAGATTTCCTGGTCAGGAGGCACAGTGAGGAGGCCTTCAACTCACATCAGCTGTGTTAGCAAAAGGAACATCTGCCTAGGTGAAGGTCTTCTAAGCTTTCACCACTCAATTTTATTCTGATATGCTGCTTGTTTCAGTAGAGGGGCAAGTTGCCCCCATCTTCATAGCCAGCCATTAGTGGGTTCTTAGGCAGCTATAGTTTTTGCTGTCCCTAAAGTGATAGTCTCAGCTTCCAGTAATCACACCTTGTCCTGTTAGTCTGCTGACTTGAGATGAGAAAGCTTCAAGGACATTGCTTCTTGAGCTAGCAATGTAATTAGCATTGCCATCTGTCCTAAAACTTCTACAACTGACTTGCTAGGTGAGCATCGAGCCTGCATTCCTTTTATAAACAAGAAAAGAATTCCTAGCACAGTCCAAAACGAGACAAGGAAACTGCCCTCAACCTATCTCTGTACATCTAAAATCCTGCCTTTAGGAGGAAAAAAAATATACAGCTCTCCCATGCTCAGTTTTTTGAGCACGTAGAAAATACTTGCCTGATAGCGTAGTGTGCTATCTACAAAATCATTATGGAGGCTCCAAAAAGCTCAATTAAAATGAAAGAAGGGACTTAATTCTGTTTTTAAGAACAAATCTCATCAGTTTTAAAAGAGGAATCCTTACTGAATCCCCAATAAATATTAAAACAGGGATGCAAATGATAACAGTTGCAGAACTTCCAGAAACCAAAAACAATTATTCTTAGTCTGATAAACATGGTTTTGGTCTATATATATTCCGCTCTTGCACTGTATTAGTGTCCCAGAGTCCGTCTTTGACTTAGTGGGAGTTGCACAACTGTGTCTACAGACACAATATCTCATCTGTTACAGCCCACAAGCAACTCTAAAAACATGAACTCTAAAAACACACTACACAGGAAAAGAAAGCATTGGATGCCTGGCTGCATCCAAACCAGGGACTGAATTTCATCCGAGAGCATCCCTTTAAATTTTCCCTGTGATTGTCTCGGAAACACAAATTTGCAGCATACTTTTAGCCAACGTTCATCACGTACCTAGTGCAGTCATTAAAAAGATCTTTGCAAGGGTTCTGCTCCAGTCTTCTTTTACATTCATTCACTGTATCCTGAGGTATTTCCGGTAAGTGAGCCGCAGACTTTACAGGATACAAACCAAAAATAATTAAGTAATCTAACAAAGATAAAGAGCCATAGAAATATAGGGCTGAAAGGGACACGCAAGAGGTCATCTAGTCCATCCCCCTGAGTTAGGCAAGACCAAGTAAACACAGAACCATCCTTGACAGATATTTGTCCAACCTCTTCTTGAAGGTTTTTAAGGATGGTGATTCCTCTCTTGGTATTCCAGTACTTAATTAGCCTTTAGAGTTAGAAAGCTTCTCCTAATACCTAACCAAATATTTCCCTTGACGCATATTGAGCCCATTACTTCTTGTCCCCCAGTGGACATGGAGAACAATTGATCATTACCCTCTTTATAATAGGCCTAACCATACTTGAAGATTTATCAAGTTCCTGTGCCCCTCTCTTTAGTCTTTTCTTCCCCCAAGACTAAATCAAACCCAGTTTTGTTTTGGTTTTTATATCTTTCCTCACAAGTCTGCTTTTTCTAAGACCAATCATTTTTGTTGTTCTGGACTCTCTCCAATTTGCCCACATTTTTTCTAAAGTGCGAGCCCCAAAACTGGACTCCAGCTCAGGTCTCACTAGTACTGAGGACATGTCTTACATATGACATGCCCATTAAATACATGGTATTAGCCTTTTTTGCAGCTGCATCACACTATTGGCTCATCCATTATACCCTCCAGATCATTTTCAGTAGTACTACCACCTCGCCACTTATTCCCCATTTTCTATTTGTGCATTTGTTTTATCTTTACATGCTGCTACAGATGAAGACATAGCCTTAGGAGAGTACACACACTGCATGCCCTCTGAGCACAGGTACAAACAGCAATGTAGACAGTGAGGTACTGCTTATATAAACTGAGTAGAGACATGCCAGACATTAGGGTAAATACCCTATATTGCTGTCTACATGCCTGGGCAGTCCCTCCCTTGACTCTACTGCTATTTTTAGCAGTATAGTATCCCACTGCCAGAGCCTTTCACTGCACTGGGGAAAGACCCCCGCAGTGGGGAAAGGTTCTGGCACGGGGGAGGCACTGGGGAAAGGCTCAGGCATCTTCATGCTATTGAAGCCTTTGCTGCCACACACAGCTTCACAGCAGTGTGAACACAAACGCTTTTCACTGAAGTGTGCAACTAAACATACTCTATGTGCCACAGCCAGTGTCAGCAAGGCCACAATGTAGTATCTTGCACGTCTCTTTACTGAATTTCATCTTGTTGAGTTCAGAACAATTTTTCAATGTATCAAGGTAATTTGGAATGCTAATCCTATCTACCAAAGAGCTAGTAATCTCTTCCAGTGTAGTGTCATCCCTAAATTTTATAAGCACACTCTCCACTCCATTATCGAAGTTATTAATGAAAATATTGACTAGTATCAGACCCAGGACTAACCCCATCATGATGCCCAATAGCTACATCCACTCTGTCTGACAGCAGAATCATTGATAACTATTTTCTGAGTATGGTTCTTCAAGCAGTTTTTCACCCACCGTAAAGTGATTTCACCTAGACCTCATTTCCCTGGTTTGCTTATGAGTAGGTCATGTTGGACTGTGTCAAAGTCCTTTCTAAAAAATCATTATCTATCATGTCTGCTGCTTCCCCCTGCACTAGGCCAGTCACCCTGTTTGGCATGATTTGTTCTTGACAAATTCATCTTGGCTGTTACTTTATTATCCTCTAGGTGCCTACAAAATGATCGTTTAATTTGTTCTGTCTTTCCAGGAACTGAAGTTAAGGTGGCTGGCCTATAATTCATCAAGCTTCCTCATTCCCCTTTTTAAATATACATACGCTGTTTGCCTCTCTCTGGTCATCAGGACCTCAACCATCCTCCATGAGCTCTCAAAGATAATCACAGTAACAAGACTGCTGCAGCTAGCTCCTTAGTATTTTAGGGTGAATTTCACCAGACCCTGCTATCTTGAATACATCTAATTTACCTAAATGTTCTTTAACCTTACCTTTCCCTAATCTGGCTGCATTTCTTCCCCTTTCTTGTCAGTGTTAAGTGTGTTATGCATCTGGTCACAATTAACCTTTTAGTGAAGGCTGACGCAAAACAGGCATTAAACACCTTAGCCGCCTTCTTGTCATCTGTAACTCTCCTTTCCTATTAAGGAAAGGATCTACACTTTCCTTCATCCTTCTCTCATTTCTAACATATTTGAAGAACCTCTTCTTACCTCCTTTTATGCCCCTTGCTAGGACAATCCATTCTGTGCTTTAGCTTTTCTAATTTTGTTCCTTCGTGTTTGTGCTATTTTTTCTGTACTCCTGAGCACTACAACCATGTTTCTACTGCTGTAGGATTTGGTTTTCACTTGCAGAGCTCCTGATGCAGCCATATTGGCTTTTTACTATTCTTTTCTTCACATCAAGAGAGACGTTATTAAAAGGTACAACTGAAAATGGAGAAACTGCCAGTTCTCCTGATCTCCCTTTTTATCCCTTAGTTTCTTCCAATGGGACCTTACTAACCAGTGCTGACCTTGTTAAAGCATGCTATTTTGAAGTCTATTGCCTTTGTGCTCCTTTCACTCCTTCCTCTCCTTGGAATTCATCAAATTTATCATTTCATGATCATTTTCACCCAAACTGTCTTCCACCTTCAGATTTGCAATCAATTACTCTCTTGGTCAAAGGAAATTTAACTGGTTTTTGTTTTTAAATCACTTCAGCTAAACAGATTTTAAAACCAGTTGGGAACATGGCATGAGGTGGCTTGGGAGGCCTGACCAGTATTCACTGATCTGGTTTAAAGACCATGCTTCCAGAGAAGATGAGACTAATCCAGAGCCCCGATCATTTTTAGGATACCTGAAAGCTCCATCTCTCAAAATAAAACTTCCTCAGCATAACCAGAATAACTAGGAGAAATGTGGAGAAAAGAGAATGGAAGTTATATCCCCTGCAGAGCTTTTGATAGCTTAAAAAAAAGAAGGACAGAGACTCTTTGAATCCTACCAGGGACATCTCTAGGCAGATGTACCGTATTTTTCGGACCATAAGACGCACTTTTTTTTCCCCAAAAGTGGGGGGAAAATGAGGGTGCATCTTATAGTCCGAACCAG
>ML685851.1:10862673-10874062 GCA_007922175.1 Pelusios castaneus
GGGCCGGCTCCGCTTCGAGCCGGCCCCGCAGCTCAGTTCCCGGGCTCGGCTCTCAGCAGGAGCCGCAGCGCTTAAGCGCCGTGGCTTCTTTCTTTCTTTTTCTTTTTTTTCCCCTCTTCTTTCTCTTCTTCGCCTTCCTTTCTCTTCCCTTCCTTTTCTCTTCTTTGCCTTCCTTTCTCTTCCCTTCCTTTTCTCTTCTATTTAGTTTACCGGTACTATTTGGTTCAGAATATTTTTTTCTTGTTTTCCTGCTCTAAAAACTGGGTGCGTCTTATGGTCAGGTGCGTCTTATGGTCCGAAAAATACGGTAATTTACCAATGCAGTGATCAGATATTAATTAAGTCCATGGGAGCCCTAGGTGCCCAGGATCTTCTGAAAAAATCAACAACAAAGTTTCAAACGTTTCAGCTTCAGAAATTTTAGATCTAATTTCTCAAAACTACACAAGTCAGCTGCAAAGCCAGATTTGGAAATATTATGGACTCCTTACATTCAGATGATTCTCATGTCTCGAGACCACACTATTTTGAAGCAATAGATAAAATAGCAATTTAGCTAGTTTTTGACATTTAGATGTCAATGAGTTTTAGTCTAGACTCTCAAAATCCTGCTTGCCTAGGACTAGTAATTTTAAAAAATTACCATACATAAAGAGAAATCAAATATTATAGTGATAATGAAAAAATAATGGTAGAGAGCAGTCAGGCTTTATCTTGAATTAATGAAGTTTCACAATAATCTTGAAAGGAAGGGCTAGTCCACATTCCAGCACGACTTGCAAAATTTTATTAGAGTTCTTCCATTTTGAGAGCAATTTATTTCTTACTGTACTGAAAACTAAAATACGATCTGAAATGTTGACGTGTTGAGCTCTAATTTGGTCAGCTTTTACAATGCAGTTTGACAAAGTATTTTTTTGCAACAGGATATATTTACCCCATTAGTGAAGTATGTGTCTAAAACTTTCAGACCACAGTCTTTACGCTTTTCATCTGAAGACACTTCATACTTGGCCTAGGAAAAAGAATGAAAATTAAGTTAGATCCATAGTTAAACTAGTACTGCAATAATAACTGTGATGCCATGGGATTTCTATCACAATACTGGGATGCATCGATGGAGTATAGACTATTCTCTTCCATGTAGTTCAAGAATTTAGGGATTTTTTAGTATGCATATGGAAACAGATCATTAACCACACCATTAAAAAATAAATTAAGTGTGCCAAAACTATACCTTTCCTAAGATATATTGAAACTGGAGACTGGATTTGTAAAATCCTAAAGCTATGCCTTAGAATTACACTGAAATTATATTTCATATGACAGGAGGCCTTACATAGCAGGATGATTTTGATAAATCGGGGGAGGGGGTTAACTTCACAATGCTCCTGAGCAAAATAATGGAAGAGCTGATATGGGATTCAATTGAGAAATTATGAGAGGATTTTCCTGCTCTCAAACTTCTGAAGATTATTGAATGCGACTCGAGAGTCAGTAAAGTTAGGCATCCCTAGCTAGTGAGATTCTGCAAGATTGTCTTAGGCCCAACATATTTAGCAGCAATCAAGAAGTAAACAAAGAATCACTGCTGATAACATTCTGAAAAACAGTAACTAGAAAAAGATTTAAGGATCACAGTGGACAAGCATCTGAACCTGAGCTCCCAGAGTGATGCTCCAGCAAAAAGGGCTAAGGAAATCTTTGGATGTATAAACACGAGAGCAATGAATAGGTCTAGAGAGTGACTTGACTTCTGTATACAGCACTGAGAACATATACTAGAATAAATGCATGTAGTTCCTGTATCCACATGTTTAAAAGGATGTGGAAAAATTGGAGAGAATGCAGAAGAGAGCCACAAAATTGATTCAAGCCTAAAGAAAATGTTTTACACAGTGAGATTTAAAAGCTGTCAATCTGTTCACTTTATCAAAAAAATGATGAGAGGTAACTTCCTTACAGTACCTTCATGAGGAGAAAATATTAAAAGAGTCTTTAATCTAGCAAAAAAAGGCCTAATAAGAACCAATAGCTTAAAGTTGATGCTGGATATTAGGCACAATTTTTTAAACAAGGAGTGTAATTAATCATGGGCACCAACTACCAAGGAAAATTGTAGATTCCCCTTCTTCTGAATCTTCATATTTAGACTGGATATCTTTCTGGAAGGTATGCTTTAGTCAAACAAGTTACTGGAGTAACCTGGTGAAATATAATGGCATGTGATATACAGGTCAGACTTGAGGAGCTAATGGTTCCTTTTGGCTTTAAAAAAAAAATTTAAAAAAGAACTATGAATACAGAGCCTCATCAGTTCAAAGTACTGTACAAACATATATACTACTGCCTTGTGAAACAAGAAGATACTATATCAGGCTATATCTAGAGACAGACTGATCAAGATAAAAATTAAAGGGACTTACAACCAGAATTCTGGTAAACTGACCAATGACACAGAAACTTGGTGGGTGAGAATATCTTTTATTAGACCACTTTCTGATGGTGAGAGAGACAAGCTTTCAAGTTCTGTGTGGCTTGAAAGCTCTCTCTCTTACCATTTGAAGGTGGCATGATTAAAGCTATTACCTCACCCACCTTTTCTCTTTGATATCCTGGGACCAACACACATGCAACAATCAAGAATTCACATTTCTGGTACAGCATCTACCAAATACCAGATCTTGAATTTAAAAACAAATTAGTATTTAAATGAATGATTTTATAAATACATTTTCTGCAGTCAAAAGCATAAGGTAAATATGGAAAGAAGAAAATTGCTGTCAATATGGTTACTGAAAGCTTAGGTGTTAATAACCGTATTTCAGCACATTTCATATTCAGTAGTCTCTCTAAAGGTCACATTTTCACAGGCCACTTGAATGGCGTGCACCTCACCTGAAATATCCAGGAGGCTCGTTTTAGAAACACTAATACTTACAACTTCAAATGAAATTGGTATGTTTGGGTGTGTCACTTTTCTGGAATGATAATCTCAGGCTCTTAAGTGCCTCAAACTGAGCACTCAAATATAAAAAATTAGAAACTATTTTTGAAAAATTGGCCCTAAGAGACTTGTCTAAAGTCACAGTCACTGGCACATATGGGACTGAAAATCCAGACTCCCTGGAATCCAGTCCCATGAGCAGCCAACTAATCCACACTACTTTGCTAAGAAGTTATCCTTTTCTGCTTGAACATTTTGATCTTGATTGCCTCAGATAAAAGTTCAAGCCATTATTTTTGCTATCATGGAATAAAAGCAATACCTACAGCAGAAATACAAATCCTGTAGCAATGATCGATCAACTTCAGCAGTACAAGGAGTGTCTTAACATTTTTAAGAAGAAAAGAAGTTGGTTGCTTAATATAAACATTTAGTGGAAATAAAACCTTAAAGCTTATCAGCAACAAGCATTTCATCTAGTTCAGAGGAAGTTAAATAAAGTTTGCATCAGGGTCATCTAATTTCAAATATTCAGCAGAACAGAAATTGAGAAGGAAGCTTGAGTCACCACCCCAAAGTGCAATTTCTTCACACTTTAGTAATTCCCACTCCCAATAATGGAGCATGTTACGGTAAGGTGAGGACTACTTTTGAGATAACTAAAGCCTATTCAATCATTTTCTCAACTCCTCTTTTTGTAAAGCCACACAACTGCCTGAAGATTTTTCAGAATTTATCTTTCTCTGAGTTAATGATCATCCATCTTAAAACTGTAACAATACATAAACTATGTACCATGGCTTAACATTACCTTGTACTAGCCATTTCGGTCTCCCAGCATATTTATGTTGTAGAATCAATCTGTTCATTGGATAACACTGAATAAACTGAGAGATGCATTAAGCTCTTAGAATTTGTGTTAAAAAAAAAAAAAAAAAAAAAAAACCCACACACTGATCCAGCTTCCCTGGCTCTGTATTGTATTTCAGTGTCTGAAATGCAGTTTCTGCATGAATATGAAGAAAAATTAATACAGTGCAGGACAGCATATGCTGAACAACGTTGAAATGGCTTGTTTTCTCAGGACTCTGTGTAATTATATTAAGCCAAAGGAGAATGTTTTAGAGAAAATTAGGTCATTATCTGACTACAAGAAAATTGGCTTGTCTACTTCATTACTTTTACATGTCTACATACCATTACTTTTATTTCTTGGGGGTTGTGTAAAGACCAGGGATGCTTCTGTTTTTATCTGGCAACTGCAATTCTCAAGAATGCGTCTGTTTCTTTTCACCACTTTTCAATTGGAGGCAAAAAAAAATCTCCTCCCTCAGATCTGGGCCTCAAGAACTGACTATGCTTTTGTGGGGTCCGGATTAGGTTAATAGGAACAATATACACAAAGCTGTACAAATACACTTTGAGGTCAATCAGCTAGCACTGAACATGGCTGGTGCTTAACAGCAGCTTGGGTGTCAGGTGGAGGATGACTCTTGTACGTCAATAGACAGCATTGCCTTATTGTTAGTTTCTAGGAACTCGGTTTGTTCCTGATATTTTAGGCCAGGGGAGAGCAGCACTGCTCTCGGCAGAACCTCCACTGACCGCCGCCGAGGTTCTCTGCAATCCTCTCCCAAAGATTTTTTGGGAGGGCAGCCTCTCTCTCTCTCTCCTCGGTAAGACACTTTCCCACACAAGTCAGATAACTTCAGCAGGCACTATTGCAATAAGTAGGTACCAGCACACAGGCCAACGTATCAGCAGCCGCTGTGCTCTCTGCGGCTTTTTTATCCTCCAGAGTAATATATCAGCTAAAATCATCTCTTCCTGTGGAAAATGGTGCCAGTTCTTAGTGTTTCATGCAACTGAGCAATTCCCACCTCACTTCCACTCACCCCACGCAGCATATTCACCATAGCTGATGCCACTAGTGGCACTGTGCAAAAGCACTCCAATGCAAAAGTGACAATTAGCATGTCTAGTTTGAAACTTGAGGAGAGCAAAGGAAAGGAGTTTTGAACGGTCACTTCTCATTTTCATTGTGACTATAATACTTCTGTGTGTTCTACCCAGAGGTTTCACTGCCATGGCAGCCTTGAGGAGTTTCCCCTCCACATCTGTGGAATGCCTGAGCTAAATGGAGGAGAAAGATGACTCAGGACATGTTCAGCGAGATCTTGCAAGTCAGTGATGCATCAGACTATGAACAGAGGGGGAGGACTGTACAGAGGGGGAGGAAAGAGTGGACGGGAGGAAAATTTGAGGGAGATGCACCAAGATATAGTGGAGTATTTTCGGCAGCAAATACTGATGTTGCAACCTTTGTGGATCTACAAGTTTAAGAATCACAGGTTAGTGGCCATTTGCAGGCCCTGGAGAACTCTAGTACAGCACCTCCCTACACCCCATCTCAACCTCCATGTGTCATCAGGGGCTACATTCCTACCCCTGCCAACTCAATCAGGGGGAAGTTAAAGGACAACCACAGCGTTACATGCACAGTAGAACCTCAGTTACAAATACCTCAGGAATGGACAAATGAACAAAACATTATGGTTGTTCTTTCAAAAGTTTACAACTGAACATTGACTTAATACACCTTTGAAACTTTACAATGCAGAAGGAAAAAAATGCTGCTTTTAATCTTAATTTTAATGAAACAAGCACAGAAGAGCTTCCTTGCCTTGTCAAATCTCTTTTTTAAAAAAAAACTTCCCCTTTATTTTTTAATAGTTTATATTTAACACGGTACTGTACTATATTTGCTTTTCTTTGTCTCTGCTGCTGCCAAATGAGGTGTATGGTTGACCGGCCAGTATATAACTTTGTGGTTCTACCTACCATACCAACCTGTAAGAGCCACAGTTGATGGATGTGTGGCTAAAAGGTATATGAATGTTCCTTTCCCTTCTTTGACCCCCAGTTCCATAAATTTATTAAGGTTTTAATGTATTTGCTTTTAATTTGCATAGAACATTTTGAAGTGTTTTCATTACTTCATAAAACTATTATTTGGGAAATTATTTATGGTTATTAGTTCCCAACATATGCTTCAGTAGTGAAAGCACTTATTTGCTGTTGTACAATGTGACAACTCACAGTATCAGTGACAAAGTATCATAATCATAAATGTACACCAAGCACGGCAAAATAGGAGCACTATCCGTTATAGTCTTAGATGTAATCCAAGCACCATATAATTCATAACAGGCCTCAAACTACAGGGCCAACGAATTATTGTGGTACACTGTTAAAGTGCTCTTACAAAGCTGCCCTGAGGAATATTGCTCTGCATTGAGCTTATCTGACAATCCTCATCTCTGGCTGGTCAAACTCAGTAGACAGCCACTCCACCTTCATTCTGGCAGCAACTTTCCCCCACTTTGTTTCCAAGACGTTATAAGGGACACACAGGCAGCTATACCACCGGGATATTGTTCTCAGTCCAAGCCAATCTTGTAAGTAAATAACACCAACACTCCTTCAGTCTACCAAAAGATGTTTATCTGTCATTCTGCATCTACTAAACCAGCAATTGAGTCTTTCCTTGGTGCTGCTGAGGTGCTGGTATACAACTTCATGAACCAGAAGAATAAGGAGTGGACTAGGTACCCAAGGATCACTACTGGCATTTCGACATTGCTCAATATACAGATCCAGGCATGTGGCCTTGCAGATCTGAAAGTTCTGCAGCCACTGCTCATTGTCCCAAACCCACATTACGATACAACCTCACTAGTCAGTGCTTGTTTCTCAGACCCAGAAATGGAGCTCCATCATTTTCAACCACTCCACGAATGCCTCCACCAATCTTGAATTGATTCTTGCTATGTCTCACAGCAATCTGTCTGTCAGGAAGTCATCATATTCCCTCGACTCTTCTTGAAGCTCTGCAAATACCAGAGGATTGCATGTCCTGTGCTTTCAATGCTCTCAGAAACAGTGCAGAGCTCTGCAGGTTCCGTGATTTTATTAGCGACAGCAGAGAGTGACAAGTCCCACATGAGTTCAAGAGATTTTCAAAGTAGATGTGAAAATTACAGGATAGAGATGGCATTATGGGATGCAAAAAGTTGTCCAATAGGAGCTTGACCATGGTCCCAGTCAGCCCTGCATGACTCATTTCTGCCCCACCATGCATTGCCAAAAATTCCTGAAAGACAGTATGCTGGAGTGTGGTGAGATGGACACAGGGTTACCTAGCCCAGCGGTTTCCAATCTTTTCAGTAACACAGCACACTTCAATGATGCAAACAATTCCATGGCACACCCACTTTTTTCAGCTGAACCGATTGCTCATAAACATCACATTTGCTACGGTTACGGTCTTACTAGAGAGGTTTGCAACACAGTGCATGAAATAAGCTAAAGAAGGATCAAATGCATTCATGTTTCAAATCCACCGGAAAAAAGTACATGGTCTCAATTCTGTCCTTTGGCCACCTGCGTTTAGAATGTTCGCATTTTAGAATCAAAAGACCGATGCCTCGCTGTTAATCTGATGATTACTTTTCACGAGTTGTAATTTTGGTTGGATGGAATATTGTCTAAGATGAAGCAATATTTGTTTTACATTGATTTTCATTACCTTTGTACAAAATTGCACAACACACCACTGAAAACCACTGATTTAGCCACTGTGCCCGGTGCCATCACGGCTGCATCAATGTAAGAAGCCAAGTGCACACATGCACAAGCAACACGCTAACTGTGAAAGTTTTATGTCAAAGTAACTTGTGTCAGCAAGTTTGTAATGTGCAGTTGGGCTATGTCTCCACTTAAAATGCTACAGCACAGCACAGCACAGAAGGGTTCTCCCATCATTCTCATTAATCCACTACTGGCCTCTACAGCACATGCACAAGATGTATAAATTTACTCCATCTTTTGTCAGAAGCTGTAGCCCTTAAGGGCACTGAGTTTCTTTTGCTGAACTTTCTTTAGCTGATACAATCAGTTTTACTACATTTTAAGGGCTATGGTATGAGTATGCATTTGGATATAGAGACCATGACAGGCACATTTCATAATCTTAAATATAGGTTATTCCCTACTTCCATCAGTTCCTAATTCCTCAGAAGAACAAGGCTAGGAACCTTGTAAGCAGAGTCTATTGCTTACCACCGCATCCAGGAATTCAACGCACGTCTTCAGATCTGCCTTGGTGTCACAGAACTGTCTGAAGAGAAGCCTCCCTATTGGCTGCTTGTCACAAAGCTGGTTATAGTTTTTTTCTGGGTAAAAGAAGAGATTAAACAAATGACATCACTGCAAGCCAAAGTGCTGTTCTTCACACCCATTATCTACCCCAGTTTGATACTGTAACAGAAAAAGCACAATTTAGAGTGCCCATATTTGCAGAGTCCCATCAGATAGAACAAAACAAGGAGTCCTGTGGCACCATTCAGATAGGACCACCAAGATTTCATGCAATCTTTAATTTGTCAAATAAGAGGGCTAAACAAGCTGTAGAGGTCATAAAAGAAAGTGACAGAGACTTGCTTATGACAACCCCACCTCCAACATTCTCCTCCCCCCCCCATACACACTAACACTTTTAGATTGTTAGTCCCCAATTGTCAATATATTAAGGAAAAACACCTAGAAAGGTCCTGCATATTACATAGTGGAAGCCCCAATACAAACAAAAACAACCTGACTCTGTAGACCTTACTCACATGAAGAGTCACTATAATGACCAGGACTCATCATGTGACCAAGCACTGTGGGATCAGCTCCCTATTTGAACTCCACTATAATCATTTGACCGAAATATCTGTGGGCCATACATTTGACTTCAGACGGGGTTAGTAAATTATCATCATCATCATCATCATCATCAATTTGTATTATCATAGCCCTCGCCATGAACCCGGACCCAATTGTGCTAGGTGCTGTACAAACAGTGAACAGAAAAACAATTCCTGCCATAAGTCTTATAATCTAAAAAAAATCCCGTAATAAACTATTACGCAGTAACAAGTCCACCAGAAAGCTTCTTTCTCAACCAAGCAGTTGGCCAACATCCTGGAACAAATACAAACTGAGCACCTCTATCCTTCATTCAGGTACATATTAAAGGAGAAAGTGTATGTGTTTTTAAATAGGCTTGTCCAAGGACAACTGGATTTTAAAAATTTAAGAGCCTCTCAAGGTGGGTTAGGAATGTTTTGGTGGTGGACGAGGAAATAAAGGCCAAAAAAAGTGTGTGGGGAAAGAAGGCAGGGAGAGAGATCAAAAGCAGAACAAGAGAAGAAAAAAACCTGCAGATTAAGGTATTAAACAGTACAGTCAAATGTGGGGGTGGGGAAAGAAAGATGATTGTTCCTGTTTGTCTTACAGATGCCAAAGCTGATTAAGAAGTTTCATCTTGGTAGTTTTATTTGCAACATCTGTGTCCAGAATAAAAATTAATACACTTTCATGCTAGCCAGGTAGTTATGCAAAAGCTTTCCAGTTCCAAGGGTTTCTGACTGAGGGGATTTATGTTTTAGATTTCAGCTCTCCAGAACTAATTAAAAGAGGCTTTAAAAACAAAGAAAAGAACTATCCAATTTGAAGCAATTATAAGTCATTGCTTCAGAAAGGCATGTTATATTCACAGCAGTATACCCGGATTTCCTTAAACAACAGACTACTCTAACACTGTTGCTAGTAATTCATTAGCATCTGCGATTTTAACATTCTGGTGAAGATGCTTCGTTACTGAGACTCAAACCAGAACATAACTGCAAGTTTAATGAGTTTTCAGAAGCAGTTTTCTTGGGCACAAATCAGCAGTAGCTGTGACATTTGCTTTCCCCTAAGGAATTCTCAATTAAACTAGAAAACTTGACAAAATAGCTATTTAGAAGCAAGAAGAAATGCCTTCACTAGATATTGGAATACTCCCATGAGAAATTAGACTTGCATATTACACTCACACACACAGTCTTACCAATTGAATGTCGAAGATCTTCACAATAACTGAGGTTCGGTAACTTTAGCATCTCCTTCCATTTCTTACTGCGTCCACTCCGTTTGCCGCATCCTCCTAAAAGAACAGAACCTTATATAAGCAAGTAATCTACAAATCTACCCAATACTCCAGTATGCTTTCTTCTTTACAAAGCAGTCTTAGGTCATTTCTACAACAAGTTGCCAGATATTTTGCAAATGGACTGGACTATTTTTCCCTACAAGCAAGGATATCTAAACAAGCAAATGTGAGTCTCTCAATAATTCCCTCATTGTCTTTGTTCCAAAGGGGTAACCGAGTTAGTCTAGTTCAGCAAAACAAACAAGGAGTCCTGTGGCACTTTTAAAGACTAAAATTTATTTATTGCATGAGCTTTCATAGAAGAGATCCCTCCCACAAAAGCTCACGCAATAAATAAATTTGTTAATCTTTAAAAATGCCACAAGACTCCTTGTTTGTTTCTCATTGTCTTTCATATCTATTGTATATTCCTATTTTCTGCCATGTATATAACTCTTAAAATTAAACATAGGATTGGTGTTTCTGATCAACAAGATCAGAAAATAAATGAAAAAAAAAAAAAAAAAACCTTCCACCTGTCCAGACGCACATATTTAATAAGAATATTCAGAGCTTTGAAGAATCCAAAAATATGTAGGAATATCCTGTAGGTTTAGGATAGGCAAGAAGTCTATAATGAATTGCCTTCCCTTATTAGATCACAGTTTCAATATCAAATTAACAAGTGTGTTTTTATCATTAACCTTTACAAAAAGTAAATAAAATACCACATATATTCTGTGATGCCATACAGAGTTCAATCAACATCTTGAAAGAGCTATTTCAAAGAGTTCTCAAATACAACTGACTCCCTTTACCTCCCAGTTTTTCTTTTAAAAAGGAAGCAAAAAAGTGAAAGAACAAGGAAACAATTCAAGACCGAAGTCGTCAAGAAATCATGACCATTAAAGTTAAAGAATTAAACACTCAAAACTCAGGTTTTACTGCAATGTTAAAAAAAAAAGTGTATATAAATAGCTTTTTAATTGTATTTTCCTTGTAAGAGTAAGCATTAGCTATACCACTATTATGGCAGCACCAAGGGAAATCAGTCATGGACCAGGGCCTTGCTGAGCATTTTAGGATACATACTATATAATATAGAGCAGGGCTCTCAAACTCAAATCATGAGGACTAGGACATTGGCCCGAGGGCCGCATCACTGAAACCTTTTCATACAACAGTTTTTAAAACCCTGAAGGAACACCGGTTGATTTAATTAAAATTAAATGAATTAAAAGTGATTGTAAATAAAATTAATTAATTGGGTTTAATTAATTGAATTTGAATGAATTTTAATTGAAATTTAATTTTAGAAAGGTTTTTTAGAAACTTTTTTAAAAGGTTTTTAATTTAATTTTTTAAAGATTTTTTTTTGAAAGAAAGAAAGAAAGAAAGAAAGAAAGAAAGAAAGAAAGAAAGAA
>ML685851.1:10874072-10892442 GCA_007922175.1 Pelusios castaneus
GAAAGAAAGAAAGAAAGAAAGAAAGAAAGAAAGAAAGAAAGAAAGAAAGAAAGAAAGAAAGAACCTGGCAGAGTCCCCCACAGGGACCTCATGGAGCTTCCCCAGCACAGAGCCCTCTTCACACTCCCAGACCTCTCTCCTGCCAGCGCACTCTAGCCCTGATCTGGCCCCAGGCACTGAGTCTGTCTGCTCTGGTCGCCTGGCCCACTGCACTCCCCCACCGTTGCAGGCCAGGGGTGGGAGTCAAGCAGCTGCAACCCAGCTGCCCACTCTTAGCCAACGGGAGCGCGGGCCACTTGAAAAGCCAGCCAGGGGCTGGGAACCCCTGAATTCCGGGTCTTGTCGCGGGCCGAAGGAGGTAACTCCGTGTGTTTGAGACCCCTAATATAGAGGGTAACCAACATGACAGAATTAAACCCTGTAGAAAGTGAACCTTTTGAAGAGCCTCTCTCTCTCTCGCTCTTTGGGATAAGTTCTAAAAGGGTAGCTATGTTAGTCTACTTCAGCAAAACAAACAAGGAGTCCTGTGGCACTTTTAAAGACTAACAAATGTATTTATCTCATGAGCTTTCATGGGAGAAAAATCCCACTTCGTCACATCAAGCGTAGTTTTTCCCATTTCATAAATACAAACAGGATTTCTTTATTAATATCTAATGAAGGTGTATTTAAGTCACCTATTATAAGATGAAGGTAATAATACAAGAGATTATGAACTCTACACTTTTCAAATTTTAGGGCTATGTCTACACTAGAAAAAGTTAGGTTGATTTTGTTAAGTCAACTTAACAAGGTCGACTTTAAGTTGACTTAAAGTCAACCTTATTAAGTCGACTTAAACAAAGTGGTTACCCTGAACTAGGACTTAGTAAGTCGACCTAACTGCCCTTAAGTCGACTTAAAGTCGATTTAAGGATTAATCCATGTCCACACTGTGCTTAAGTGGAAAAAGGGAGAGATCAGCAAGGAAAGCTACCTTTTGGAGGTCAGAACATGTAGAGAGAGTGAGAAAGGTAAAAAGTCAAGCTGAGCTGGACCTTGCGAAGGGAATTAAAACCAAAAGTAAAAGGTTCTTTAGCCATATAAATAGGAAAAAAACAAAGAAAGAAGAAGTGGGACCCTTAAAAACTGAGGATGGGGTGGAGGTCAAGGATAATCTAGGCATGGCTGAATGTCTAAATAAGTACTTTGCATCTGTTTTCAATGAGCGTGAAGTTGAGCTGGGGGATAGAGGTAGAGAAGCTAATGGGAACGAGGTCATGAAAGTGGAAATTACCATACCTGAGGTAGAAGCCAAACTTGAGCTGCTGGATGCGACTAAATCAGAGGGCCCAGACAATCTCCATCCGAGGATACTTAAGGAACTGGCTCAGGAAATTGCCAACCCTTTAACAAGGATTTTTAATGAATCTGTAAACTCGGGGGTTGTACCATATGTCTGGCGAATTGCTAATGTAGTTCCTATTTTCAAGAAAGGGAATAAAAATGATCCAGGTAACTATAGGCCTGTTAGTTTGACCTCGGTAGTATGCAAGGTCTTGGAGAGAATTTTGAAGGAGAAAGTACTTAAGGCTATAGAGGATAACGGTAACTGTGATAAAGTACAACATGGCTTTACAAAAGGGAGATCGTGCCAGACCAACTTGATCTCCTTTTTTGAAAGGATAACAGATTTTTTAGATAAAGGGAATGTGGTAGACCTAATTTACTTAGATTTCAGCAAGGCATTTGATACAGTTCCACACAAGGAGTTATTAGTTAAGTTACAGAAGATGGGGATTAATATGAATACAGTAAGGTGGATAAGGAACTGATTAAAAGGGAGACTACAGCAGGTCATACTGAAGGGTGAACTGCCAAGCTGGAGGGAGGTTACCAGTGGATCTGTCTTGGGACCGATCTTGTTCAATCTTTTTGTTACTGACCTTGGCACAAAAAGCAGGAATGTGCTAATAAAGTTTGCGGATGACACCAAGTTGGGAGATATTGCCGATACAGAGAAGGATCGGGATACCATACAGAAAGATCTGGACGACCTTGTAAACTGGAGTATCAGGAATAGGATGAAATTTAATAATGGGAAGTGCAAAGTCATGCATTTAGGGACAAATAAGCATTTTTCCTGTAAATTGGGGACGCATCAGTTGGAACGTACTAAGAAGGAGAAGGATCTGGGAGTACTGGTTGATCATAGGATGACTATGAGCTGCCAATGTGATGTGGCTGTGAAAAAAGCTAATGTGGTTCTAGGATGTATCAGGAGAGGTATTTCAAGTAGAGACAGGGAGGTATTAGTGCCGCTGTAGAAGGCACTGGTGAGACCCCATCTGGAATATTGTGTGCAGTTCTGGTCCCCCATGTTTAAAAAGGATGAATTCAAATTGGAACAGGTGCAGAGAAGGGCTACAAGGATGGTCTGTGGAATGGAAAACCTGCCCTATGAGTGGAGACTCAAGAAGCTTGGCTTGATTAGCCTAACCAAAAGAAGGTTGAGGGGGGATATGATTGCTCTCTATAAATACATCAGAGGGATTAATATCAGGAAAGGAGAGGAATTATTTGAATACAGCACCAATGTGGACACCAGAACAAATGGTTATAAACTGTCCATCAAGAAATTTAGGCTTGAAATTAGACGCAGGTTTCTAACCATTAGAGGAGTAAAGTTCTGCAATAGCCTTCCAAGGGGAGTTGTTGGGGCAAAAGCCATAACTGCTTTCAAAACTGAGCTTGATAAGTTTATGGAGGGGATGGTATGATTAGCCTGTTTTGGAAATTGACTGATAATTGGCGACGTGCAGTGGATATACAAGTGGCCTAAGAGGGCAGAGTACATGGGGTGGGTTCTGAGTTATTACAGAGAATTGTTTCTTGGGTAACTGGCTGTTAAGACTTGCCCACGTGCTCAGGGTTTAACTGATCACCATATTTGGGGTCGGGAAGGAATTTTCCCCCAGGGCTGATTGACCTGGACTCTGGGGGTTTTTCATCTTCCTCTGTATCACAGGGCATGGCTCACCTACCGGTGAATTCTCTGTATTTTAAAGTCCTTAAATCATGATTTAAGGGGGGAAATAACTCAGTCATAGGTTGGTGACCTATTGCTGGAGTGGGTGGGTGAGGTCTTGAGGCCTGCATTTTGCAGGAGGTCAGACTAGATGATCGTACTGGTCCTCTCTGACCTTAAAGTCTATGAGTCTAAGTCGACCTAAGGAGTCAACTTAAGGATTAGGTCGACCTAACCGGCGGTTCTTACTAAGTCGACTTAAGGAATTTCTTATGTCGACTTAATGAAAGCCCAGTGTGGACAAGGAGTAATTTAGGTCAACGTAAGGCTACTTAAGTCGACCTAAATTGCCAGTGTAGACACACCCTAAGATTTCTCTATTTTTTGAACACAATGAATACATTTTTGTAGAGAAACTAAGTGATCAAAAAATATGATTTTAAAAAAAAAAGATTGTTACCATATCTGTTTAGACATATCAAAAATATTTTAATGTTAACTTCATGCTTCACATAGGTTTTTAAAAACATTTTTGCACTCTGAACTTAAAACATGTATCCGCATGACAGAGCAGATAGAGATAGTGAGACATTTTTGAAGCCTTACCATGTTGGGATGAAACACCACAAGATACTGTTAACCACACTGGGGAGGGGACAGGAAGTCTAACTGTGTACAACACACAGGATGCAATGGATTTACTTCAGTTTTCTGGTTTGTTTTTTCCTAGCACTACCCAGCCTCAAAATTAATCACAAAAATACAGTATTACAAACATCTTCACAACCAACCAACCAAGTTTAGGGGAATATTGACACACTTGTCCACCTACAGCAGATGGGGAGGAGACGTTTTGCTGCAGAAAACTTCTGATCTATGATATATGCTAAATAAGTCGCCTCCTGAAACACAAGGAAAAACTGGTGTTTCTTAGTAAGATCACTGAAGCCATCACGGTAGTTCAGGCCTCAATATTGGTATGTGATCAAGAATATCAACTGGTACTTTGTCCCAAATATTGTGAGACGTTTATAAGCAGAAAAAGCCTTTGTTCCTCAGTTTACAAAAAATGAATTTTTAAAGATCATAATTCATTCACATTCATCCTCTTATACAAGTTGAACTCTTGCTCATCTTCTTGTTAACAAGATACTATAGTCAACAGCTATTCTGAGCGACTACAAGCAGCCTGGCTCCTTTTATGTGCTCCAGTTCCTATTATAATTAGGAATATAGTTACAATAACATGCAAAGAACAGGTCAGGCTATTCAATACTGAGAAGACTGCATGAATTGTTAGGGGATACAACAAGTTTTTTTGTGAGTTTTCTTGGTTTTGTTCTTTTTAAAAAAAAACACTCAAATATGCTGTGTCTTTTAAAAATTGCACAGGAGGGAAATTTGCTTTTCATCTTACTGAACATTTTGTTATGTTTCTGTAGCAACTCAAAACAAGCCATAACTGAAGTTGTAATGATTATGGTCTAGGACAGGGATGTGAAACTCATTTGCTATGGTGGACCTGATTTGACTTAAATGTACTTCAAGTGAACTGTACATATCGTAAATTGAAAGACTAGGGCTCTCGTGTGACATCACACAGCGCTGTGTATGCGAGACCTCTCTCTCTTTCAGGGAGTGTGTGGTCTCATGGAGCGCCATCTCGCATACCCAGCACTCTGCGATGTTCCGAGACCTGACACTCTTGCGGCATTGCAGAGCACTGGATATGTGATACCACACTCACACTGTTAGGGAGAGCATGTAATCCAGTGGAGCACAGTCACAGCCCAGATGGAAGAGGTTTGCGGGCTGCATGCTTGACACCCCTGGTCTAGGACAACAGCTTTATATTGATTCCAGAGCTCCTGTCCCAAAATGTCACTGAGAGGTGCTTCAGATAAATTCTTATAGAAAGGCCAATGCTGTGCTTTGCCAAACAGCAATGATGAAATTGACAGGTTCCAAATTCTCTCTGCTTTATGGCAGAGCAACATGCTTCAAATGTGAGCATTCTAGTTAAAAATAATAAATGAAGGCAAGCAAATGAATAGAGACAAAATGTACAAGTGCTTATATACAAAGTCTAAATACTAAAACGGAGGGTCTGGCATTAAATGAGAATATTGATACAACAGGCATGACAGAAACTTGATGGAATGATGATAATTAATGGGAGTAATACCAGGATACTGGAAATGCTCAAGATTATTAAGACATTTTCTGCCTTTGCAGCCACTTTAATGGAGGATTTCAAAATATCCCCATATTGTCTGAATACATGTCATCTCAGGATGGAATGGAGAAATAAAGTTTCTAGACACCATAAATGGCAGCTTCTTGTTTTTGCTTGGACCTGCAACCAACAACGGGAGAGCTCATTCTTGATTTAACCCTTAGTGCAGCACAGGACCTGGTCCAAGTAGGTGACTACAATTGTTATTACTGAGCAGTTTGCCTGTAATATAATGAAATTAACATCTTTGTAAGGGCAAAATATGCCAAAGAAACCTACTACAGAAGCATTTAACTTCAAAAAAAAGGGAATTATGACCACAAAGAAGCCAGTTAAACGGAAATTAAAAAGGAATAGTCACAAGGATAAATGCCTGCAAACTGTATAGAGACTATTTAAACATACCAAAGAGACTCAAACAAAATGTATGCCCCAACAAAACAAAAAAACGAAAACAAAAACCCATCACACACACAAAATAAAGAGGTGGTTAGAGGCAAAAAGGCATCTTTGACAAATTGAAATCCTACTGAGGAAAACAGAGAAGATCATAAACTCTGGCAAGTCAAGTGTAAAAGGGATAAAATGGCAGGCAAGAAAGAATTTGAAGATCAACTAGTTGAGGACACAAAAGCTAACAACATTTTTTTTTTTTAAAGTACACCAGAAGGAGGAAGCCTGTCAAATACTCAGTAGGGCCACTGGATAGTTGAGATACTAACACAGCATACAAGGAAGACGAGGCCATTGTGGAGAAACTAAATGATTTTTTTGGCACTGTTTTCCATATTGGGAAGATCACCACACCCCTTGCATCCTTTTAGGTGCCCAGATTTGTCCCCAGTTAGAGATATCAATAGAGGTGATGTTGGAACAAACTGATGAATGAAACATTAATAAGTCACCAGGACTACCAAGTATTTAACCAAGAGTTCTGAAGGAACTCAAAGATTAAATTGCAATACTACTAACTGTGGCATGTAACTTATCATTTAAATCAGCTTCTGTGTCAGATGACTAAAAGGTAACTATTGTAATGCTGTGATGTTCCCCTCTACAGTCTGGACTGGTGTATAGCTGTGCCACCCTAATCCCTCACTTCTGGAGTCAGCCTTGCACTTGCTCTGCTGTGTAAATCCCCCCACTCCTGGGTCAGCCCAGGCACAGCCTTCTGCAAGCAAACTACCTGTAACTTAGTGAGCAAGTGCTTCTGGCCAGTCATACATGAAACAATCCCAGACACAGATGCAACCCTAGGAACTTCAGTTTTGCAGTGTTCCATGCTGTCCACTTAACAAGGCACGCTCATGATTAGTGCATCAATTTATCAAAGAAATTGATATGCAACCACTGTTACTTGAAATGAAGTCTCCAATCCATATCCAAACTACATGCACTGCTTTAGATGAAAGTAAACAAATGTATTAAGTACAGAAATGTTTTAAGTGATTGTAAATCAGAGGAATATAAATTAGATTTGATCAGAATGAAATCAAAACAAATCACATTCTAAACCAAGTTTTACACAGAAACCCTACAAAGTCAGATAATGCTTATGAAAGGCTGGCAGGCTCCTTCAGTCAGCCCCTCCCCCTGCGGACAGTCCTTCAGTTGCTTGATGCAGTTTTAGAGATGGAAGTGGAAGAGAGAGCTCCAGATTGCAAAACTTCTCTTCTTTCAATATGTTCCTTCACTCCTCACTGGCTCAGGTGACAGACGATGTCTAGTATGGCTTCATCGACAGTCAATGACCATCCCCTTATTGATTCTCAGGCTAGACCAGGGTTTTCAAACCAGGGGTCAGGACCCAATACTGGGTCGCAGACCCTCAGGTACTGGATCACAGTGGCCCCTGCTGTTGCCACGGAAAGACTGGAATGCATTGCTCAAAGATATCATTGTTGGGTCTTGGGCATAATTTTTTTTTTTCCCAACTGGGTTCCAAGAAAAAAAAGTTTGAAAACCACTGGACTATTCCATTGTTCCTGGAAAAGCTGGTTTGTTTTATGCATGCCTTTGTGAGGCATGAACTACCCTCCCTGCTTTTAGTGTTTACCTAGATCTGCCTCTAGCCATGAGAAACATTGAGGACTATTACATAGCAGAAGCATATAAAATCATGAATGGTGTGGAGAAAGGGTTAAGGAATATTAAGAACAACAAAATATTATTCACCCCTTCACACAACACGCAAACCAGGGGTCACCCAATCAAATCAAGCAGCAACAAATTTAAAACATAAGGAAATATTTGAAAGCCAAGAGTATAACTGGTTTCAAAGAAGAATGAGATATTTCTATATCTATCCTCTATGAACTTGCCTATTAACCAAGATGGCCAGGAATGCAACCCCACGCTCTAGGTTCCCTAAACCTCTGACTGCTAAAGACAGGGACTGGATGACATGGGAATCATTCACTCAATAATTTCCCTGTTATTTTCATTCCCTCTGAAGCATCTGGCATTGGCAGTCAGAAGACAGGATACTGGGCTAGATGGCTCCTTGGTTTGACCCAGGATAGCCACTCTTATGTTCTGACAAGTCATTCATTTAGCCCCCTTCAGATGTTTCTTTTAGCTAGATAGGTCTCCAACAGCAAGTGATACATCTTCATATGAAGAGGGACAAACTGTTGTGATATCATCATGGTTATGATTGAGGACTCACTTTAATAAGAACATGGCTTTCAAACACTTATGAAGTCTTTCCTACTACAAATATTACTTTCTCATTTTTATCATACAAACACTTGCACAACTACTTAAACAAATCCTCTCCATCAGCCATAAACTTGCATATTACATGATGTACAGGCACAAACCCACCAGTATTCAGCAATATACAACAATTTATGCACAATGGGGTCTAAATAAGGCTAAGTAGAGAATCAGATATTTTAATGTTTTGACCACTGTGTTCATATCTCTAAGCATAATATATCAATATAAGGAGGTGTCTTCCTTTATTATCCCTATTGTTTTAATTGAGTTGGTGCAAAGAATCAGATTATGTTAGAGGGGAGAATACACAATAATTCAATAGTCTTAAAACTGTTAGATATTTTCTGCAGAAATAGAACACACTATACAGGGCTTAGTTTAAATGTTTTGAGTCCAAAGTGGGGTGGGGTGGGGTGGAGGAAGCCAAACAACAGATATTTCTTGCCCTGGCCCCCACAATTCTTTGCAGACCAGCTTGCCCCAATTACCGGTACATTATGCTGTTTGGAAGTCAAAGCAACTAGTATTTCTGCCAGAATCCTGTTGCTCCACCCTTCTTGGAGGCTTTTATAGTAGCCTTTGGTCGATAAATTTGAAGCTCTACACCCTGCTAGTTGCTAAGTGAAAGATTTCCCTTACTCTACCACATCACACAAGCCTCCTCTTAGCAGACTGTGCACAGTGGTAGAGCAGGGAAGATGTTGCTCTAGAAGCTCCTTAGAAGTTCTGAGGCCAAGTCTACACTGACAGCGGCAAATTCACCATGCAAGTTCGATCTTTCCAGGTAGTGGGGAAAGGAGCAAGAAGAGACAGAAAATACCTTCTCCTTTCCAATAGCTTGGGAAGGGGTGGAACTTCACATCTATCAGACACCCACAAATTAGAAGTGGATAAGGAATGATTCCCAAAAAGAGAGTTTGGGGCAGTATCCTCACAGAAATCCTAGCAGCCCTCTTCATCTTTCATGTCTACATCTAGCTAGGACTGGTCATCTGACCAGCTGTATCTGTAAATTTTTCCATTTCCATATATTTATTTTTTTCAATAATTTTGTGTCATTCAGAATGAAATGATCTGTACACGTATACAAAATATAAGACCCAGGGAACAAGTTTTAGGGGTTATGCAGATCTATAAGCATCCACCACTTTCAATTTACCATCAAATGTTCTGCTGCATCCAGGACTGTGCTTCTTTCCAGCAGTTCTCAACCTCTGCATCGTGACACAAAAGTGTGCCGTGGCAGTGGCCGAGCGTGTCACGAGCTAGCAACCTGCCACCAGAGAGCCGCAGCGGCAGGCTGCTGGCCCTTTAAAAGTTGCCGCCAGAGCAACAGTGCAGCCGTGGCACTGTCTGAAGCACCACCACCACCGAAAGCGGCTGGGGTAGCCACTTTTTCTGGTGGTGGGGGCCACTGCCTCAAAAGCCTCCTGCTGCTGAAACTGCCTTTGCAGGCAGTTTTCTTTCAGAAGCAGGGGTCACCTGAAATATACCCGCCGCTGAAAGCAGTGCCACCGGGGGGGGAGCCTCAACAGCGGGAGAGCCTTGGTGTGTCACGCAAGGCTGGGAACCCTCCCAGCCGTGTCACGACCCTGAAGGGGTTGAGAACTCCTGCCTTAGACAACCACTTGCCCTGACGATGTGATACAACTGCTCATCTAGATTAACATTAATTTACTAATCTCTCACACGTCACTTCCCTATTCCCCCCGCAGAATGGAGAAATAGCTACTTTAACAATCCCTTCCAAGGACAGAACGAAGAAGAAAAGAAGAGTGAAACTGCTTGTTCAAACTGACCGATTAACTGATCTTTCATCTCAGAATATTCAGCGGGTATTCACTTACCTTGATCAGGATATTTCTGTAGCCTATGAAGCTAGAGATCATCCGCAATATGACCAACACCACAATTCAAGAGGAATAATTCTACTGTGACTGTTTATAGATGTCAAATTAGAGACTAACTGAGCATTCAGAACAGTAAGCCATTGGCAGTCCCACTTTTATAAGCAAAATGCGTGCTAGATGCAGAATATGTTAAAAGCAATAATGAAATCAAACACCAAGGAAACAGACATCAGGAAAGGCACATTAATTTCTCTCTTTCTATTTCACATTATACAGTTCTTATAGCCCTTTACTGAATCCACAGGATGGAATGGTTGTGTGAATTGGATACTTCCTTACCAAAGCCAGAGGGGAAAATCAGAAAGTGAGCCTTTGAGGCTCAAACTATTTGGGATAACCTTTAGAAAAACTGCTGTATTTGAGATTTAAAAAAAAAAAAACAAAGCAGCTCTTTCGAATGTGTCCCATCTTAGATCTGGATTTTAGAGACATAGTGCATTAGATTTTTTAAAAATTTCATGTCAAATTATGTGCATATTTGCACAACTAGTTTGTATCCACAATCACTTTCAGCACTCACAGGGGCCACTAGAGCAAGTAAATGAACATGCAGTTGATGTGAAGAACCGCTCATTCATCCTGTGGGCAGTTAGGAATGCTAAGGCACAAACATTTTAGTTTGTGCACCCAATGGTCAAATCTACTACTTTCCCATATTCCTTCAAAATTCTTCATCGAGTAAATTTACTCTAGGTTGAAACTAGATTTAACTCATCTGACCTAGAATTTAGTATTGTTATTTTACAATAAGATATAAACTAAATGTAAACGTGGAGCACGTTTTATTTTAATTAAATCTCTCTACTAGATACATTAACAGGACAAACTAGAACAAAACAAAGAAAGCTTCACATATATAATCTCTCACCCCTCCCCAATTATTTTTTTAAAATGTTTTAAAATTTTAAATGTCATTCTATATCTATGCTTTCAGGTATTTATAATAATTTATATTATATATAACATTTATAATAATTTATATTATGGTAGCATTACATGATCCAAGCAGATTCACAGTCACTAATACATAGAATAAGGTACAAAATAAATGTTACTCTTTAAAAGTACCACCAGACACCTTGTTTATTTTACAGAATAAGAGGGTATCTCTTTAAATAGATTGGGAAATCTCTAGTGGTACTCACTGTGCTATATATTTCAGAAAAAAAGCCAGAGCAGCAATATCCATAAACAAAAAGGTCTTGCATATTGCATAGATTTAGTATACACATTTATTTGGGCCCCACATGCCCACATCATTCATATTCTTTTGTCATGTAAAGGGCAAAAGTCAAGACAGCCACATTGTACATAGTGCTTTACAAACACAGAAAGACACGTTCTCAGCAACAGAGCACTTACAGTCTATTTTCAAATCAGATGTGGTAAGTTAATGTAATGAGCTATTATTAGATGCTCTTATACCTTGTGACAAGGCAATTGAGTCTTTCAACCTCCATCTGTCCAATACCAAGTTTCTTACTCATTTATAATCTATTTCAATAATAGCTGCACCTTTTTCAAAGGTTTTCTTATAAGCGATCTGTTGTCCTCTTACCCCACCAACCCCCATCATCTTTCATCAAGTGATAGCCAGTAAAGTGCTTGTCTGGGAATACAGTTTTCTGACAGCCAAACATATCTAAACCACTAAAGCCTTGTTTCTTGAATCTTTGTCTCTACAGTGTGCTGGCCAGTCCTTTATAACCCATTAGCATTGGTTACTTCATCTCACCATTGACACCAGGTTTCCTTCATAAGCATCGCTGAGGGAACGCATTAAGCCTTCTTTTGTGGGTTTTCTCACATTTGCCGAGTTTCAGAAACATATAACAAATTGGATATCATGGTATCTTATTCTTAAAATTTTGAGTCAACTCATTTCCATTTTGTAGAATTTGTGTAGCCTTTTCGTTGAGGTGTATAAGGATGTGTTTAAGCCCCAGCCTCACTTGCCCATATGCTCTCCAGCAATAATTTAAAAGGTTTTGTTCATTTTTCTGTCAATTATTGGGTCTCTGGAGTATTTATATACCAGATTACTTTAAGCAGTGGAAAAAGGAGGACTCTCAAGAAAGTAAAAGATATAAATTTGTGCTATGAAGGCAAGCAATTTATCACAAGCTACACTAACGTTTCTTCTAATTTGCCTTAAGGAAGACTATGAATATGTAGACTTCATATTCAATTCAACGATTTAGCGAGCTACTGAAAGATGCATAAAACTAACAAATTATTGATAAAAAAGCAGCAACAGAACAAGAACTAGACGGCTTTTCTGAATTCTTACAAAATTCCTTCAGAATAATCAGTTTATATTTGATAAATTATTCTTCCTCCCCTTCCCTCCCCACCTGATTCCTTTTCTATGTCTTCCAGGAAACCTAATATTACATTAGGTCACAGAATTTTAGGATTGGAAGGGACCTCATGAGGCCATCTAGTCCAACCCCTGCTAAAAGCAGGACCACTCCCATTAAATCATCCCAGCCAGGGTTTTGTCTAACCAGACCTTAAATATCTCCAAAGACGGAGATTCCACCACCTCCCTAAGTAATCCATTCCAATGCTTCACCATCCTCCTAGTGAGAAAGTTTTTCCTAATATCCAACCTCGATCTCCCCACCTGCAACTTGAAACCATAGCTCCTTCTTCTGTCCTCTGTTACTACTGAGAACAGCTTTGGAGCACCCCTTCTAGTAGCTGAAGGTTGCTATCAAATCCCCCCTCAGTCTTCTCTCCTGCAGATTATATAAGCCTAGTTCCTTCAGTCTCTCCTCGTAAGTCATGTGCCTCAGCCCCCTAATCGTTTTTGTTGCCCTCTGCTGGACTCTTTCTAATTTGTCCACATCCTTTCTGTAGTGGGGAGCCCAAAACTGGACACAGTATTCCAGATGTGGCCTCACCAGTGTCGAATAGAGGGGAATAATCACATCCCTCGATCTGCTGGCAACACTCGTACTGATGCAGCCCAATATGCCATTGGCCTTTTTGGCAACAAGAGCACACTGTTGAGTCATATCTAACTTCCCGTCCACCATAACCCCTATATCCTTTTCTACAGTGCTGCTACCTAGCCGATCAGTCCCCAGCCTGTAGCAGTACATGGGATTTTTCTGTCTTAAGTGCAGGACTTTCACTTGTCCTTGTTGAACCTCATGAGGTTTCTTTTGGCCCAATACTCCAATTTGCCTCGGTCTCCCTGAATCCTGTCCCTGCTCTCCAGTGTGTCTACCATTCCCCCCAGCTTGGTGTCATCTGCATACTTACTGAGCATGCAATCTATCTCATCATCCAGATCATTAATGAAGATGTTGAACAAAACCTGCCCCAGGACCGACACCTGGGGCACTCCACTCGTTACTGGTTGCCAACTAGACATCACGCCATTGATTTCTACTCGCTGAGCCCAATGATCTAGCCAGTTTTCTATCCACTTTACTGTCCATTCATCCAACCCATACTTCCTTAACTTGCCAACAAGAATGCTAAGAGAAACCGTATCAAAAGCCTTGCTAAAGTCAAGGTATATCACGTTGACAGCTATTCCTGCATCCATAAATCCAGTCATCTCATCATAGAAGGCAATCAGGTTGGTCAGGCATGATTTGCTCCAACCCCTGGCCCGTGGGCCAACCCAAACGTGGCCCGCGTAGCTTTTTAAAATGGCCCACGCTGTCCAGCTGCTGTTGCAGGGCATGCTGCAGTGGCCATGGGAAGGTGTGGCGTGACTTCAGAGGGCAGAGGCGGGGGCTGCGGCCTGTCACGGCCGCGGAGGCTGGAGCGTGGGTCGCACTGCTTCTGGGGCCCACATGCCTGCCCACAAGCTGGCATCCAGCCCCTTTTTTCTTTTTTAAAAAAACGCCTTTTTCCAATTTTTTAAAAAATCTTTTTGGCTCGAGGGCCACAAATATAATTTTTACAATCCTGAAGGCCCACTAGTCCATTTAATTAAAATTTAATTTGATTTAAATTAATTGAATTTTAATTAAATAGACTGGTGGCCCTTCAGGGTTCTCAAAATTATATTTGCGGCCCTCGTGCCAAAAGGGTTGGGAACTACTCCATTAGGTATTTTTGATAGAAAAACCAAGTTACTGTAAGTATTAATTTCCCCGCTTTATGGTAAAAATAGAAGTAATCCACCTATCGTTTCTTTTAAATATAAAAATCCTGCACAGGACAGTTACATTTAAAAATGTGCAGATCTCATGACATTACAAGTATTCTGGCTTTATTCCCACAGCTCCCATGTCACCAAAATTGCTTTAATATTTGTACAGCCTTTTATCTCAGATGCTTATATATTGCATAATGTGCATCACTATACTCAAAGTTGTTTTCCAGCTTTCTTTATAATCCCTCTCTTTTCTATAGCTCATCAATTCTAGAAAACTGGGGGTGGGGGTCCCCTACCCCAACTGAAACTTTCTATACTTGGGCTATCTTGATTTTATACCCACCCCATCTACCTTTTTTAAAAAAAACCCAACCCCTAAAATATCTTATTTCTATTACTTCAGATGATCATTTAAGTATTTTAAGGTAACTTTAGGAGAAAAGCATATCACCTTACTTCCTACATGTGTATAATACCACGCCACCCCACTCTGATTTTTAAAATAAATAAATAGAAGTATCACTGACCCAGATGTAAGCCAGGCAGATTTATATCAGAATGTGAGGTAGGAGTAATAAAAAGTCCTGTTTTTGGACTTAATAGCCAGGCATACAAAGATGAGTTATTGACTAATTGCTAAATTATGTTAAAAGAAGTTAAAAGCTACAGTGAATGTTTGCTATTACTTCCTCATGCAAAGAACTGATGTAGTTTCCACCACAGGGATGTTACGTGATCATGAACACAGAAGAGATTGTTCACAAGACCATATTTTGTTAAACCATGGTCCATGCTCCTCGATGGTACCTGTCCTCAATGAGAACAAGTGTACAGGACAAATTTGGAGTTTCTAGATACAGCTGGTTTTGGATACAACCTGAAAACATGAAGGTACTAGACAGGAAAAATTGGACAAATGGGTTGATAAAGACTGAAATAATTGTCCAGCACACTGAATTATAAGTGTAGCAACACAAGTAAAGCATATTACTCAGAAATCCTGGGAGACATTTGAAGTCTTTGGATATTCAGGGACTGAGAATTTAATTAAAATTCAGCTAACTGAAATTTATATTTTAATGAATTAGAAGGAATAATTTTAAAACTAACTATACTTTAACCAGCAAATGTTTCCATACCCACACATCTCTTCTAGATGGCTGGCGTAGTATCAGAAACACTTTATAGCTCTTTTGGCAAAAGGGAGGCCCAGAGAAATAACTGGCAGTAGTTCTGTCCTATCAACTGCCAACATCATTAGAGCCAGCCCTACAAAAGAGGAAAGTATTTGGAAGTTATTTTGCTTGAAGTCATTCCTAAAAGTCACAAGGGCTAATAGTTTCAAGCCAGCATTTCCTAATCAAATGCTAAGACCTTAGCTACCATTCTGTTAACAGCACAAGACATCACCCCGAAAAACTAAAAGGATCTCATCATTGTTAAGACACTTGCCAAAACCTTCAAGGTTCTCACCACACATACTTTAAATCAGATTGCTAGACCATGCTTCTTTTTGAGTGTAGGAGCCAGGAATTCCTGAATTCTAAGCAGGGCTTTGAAGTAGACCTTTTCTATGAATGTGAACAAGGCATGCAACACCTCTGCTTCAATTTCCTTATCTGTGAAATGTGGATAATAGCCATCTACCTCAGAGGTTTAGTGAAGGACTGCTGTTCCAAAAATGCTTTGAAGATTAATATTTTGCCCACCCCAACTGTGTCATAAGAAAGAGTCAAGTTATACAGAGCTATGTAGCCCATAATTAAGAACACTGTCCTTTTTCCTCCAGCATGGCTTTGATAAATGGAAATATGTTTAACTTTTCACAAGAGCACAGTAGAATAGGAAAAATAATTAGCAATTTCAAGTGAAATATTTATACTCTAATAAAAGTATGCAACTTACTCCCCTCCAACCTTGTGCAATTTCCCCATTTCATAAGATGAATTATTGATGTAGTCCAACATTATCTGCAAGATCCTTGAAGCTATGATGCTTCAGACCTGCTGAGGATATGACCCTGTATATAAGAATCAGCAACCATGCACTTCCTTAGTCTTTCCTGCCGCTGCACACTATGCAATGAGAGATGAGAAAAAATGGCAGTTGGAAAGGAAGAGCTGCCTCAGAGCTCTCTCTGGGTGGCTTCTGACCTACCTATCCAGCTCTCTCCAAATGATCAGCTAGTCTACTTCTTATGCATTCATCGCCATTGTCTTTAAGTCAGGTTCATGCGCCCTCAGACCAGCTCAGGATAAAGGGGACAGCAGCTACACTGAGGTGGGGTGTTCTTGATGAAAACAGGGAAGCAAACCTTCCCAAGACCAGAAGTGCACTCCATATGCGGCAAACAACATTACTGTTTGAGCAACACCTTGAAAAATGTAAGATACATCAAGATGCTCCAGGACAAAGACTTAAAAGACTGAAGATGAGAACCCGCTACTGATAAAGCGATCAGGATTCAAAGCCAAAAATCTATTGTAGTTGCTCATATCTACATAAAGGGAAAAGGGAGAAAGAATAGAAACATAATGTTTACTCACTGACACTACTCCTCACAATACATTTAATCTTGGGTAGGACTGGTCACATTTAAGCCAGCTAGTCTCAAACTACACATCTGAGAGTACAGTAAAAACTCTCATTCTGGTCAGTCATACAATCATAATTTAGTCTTTATATATTGGAACTTAAACTAAGGAAGGAACCCTATGTTAAGCAGCCACTTGAAAGCATCCCCAGTTACCACTGTACCCTTTGTGGGATCTGGCTTCAACCTCTACTGTACCCATGCTCTAGCACACTCTCCAAATTTCTTAGATCATCCCAATGCAAACTTCAGTCCCAGGCTGCAACCCCACATTGGCGTATTGTCAGTGGAACAAACCACTCATTTAGGCTGAGGCGGTCTTTTTAACTAACGTTGAGAGATGTATTAAAATTGTGATCTTTATTTTATTTACTAAGCCCAATTTCAAAACAGAAGACTGAATTTTTTTTTTTTTTGGTTCAGGCTACTTAAGGCAGATTTAACTGGATATGCATATAGCATACATGCCAAACCCATTTAGAGTGGGAGTGATTTGCAAAACATATAGGGCCAGATTCTTCTATCCTTACTCACTTTGAGTCATCACACTGAAATCAACAGGATTCTCAGTAAGCTACTCAATGAAAAGTAGCAGGATTAGGTCCAAGGAGAACAAGAATAGTACAGTTCAGGGGCAGAACCGAGAGCTGTACTCCGGGGAGGCTTTCATGTAGCCACTTATGCAACTGTGTATTTTTTTTAATCTATTTAAGAAACAAGATTTCATACATTTAACATGTGGTTGTTCACTGAAGAAGCCATCTTAAAGTTAGAAGACTCTCTGCAGCTACAGTTTTATAGTCAGACACTTTAATACCAAGCAGTAAAAAACACTCAACCTGAAACCGTAGGCAGCATTCATCAGTTACTTTTTTACATCATCAGGGAACTTGAGAACAAGACAAAAGTTTCTGAAAGTTATGGACAAAGTTAGAGCCTATTTACATTAAAGAGGTAGCCTCTTCCTGCTGGTTGGGACTGCAGCCATATAACCCAGCCACCTATCATCACTTTTTAATTAAATTCCAGAGGGGTAGCAGTGTTAGTCTATTGCAGAAAAACAAACAGAGTCCTGTGGCACTTTTAAAGACTAACAGATTTATTTATTGCATGAGCTTTTATGGGAGAAAATCCCACTTCATCAGACACTTTAAAGATCTTCAAAGCATCTGAAAAAGTGGGATTTTCTCCCATGAAAGCTTATGCGATAAATAAATCTATTAGTCTTTAAAAGTGCCACAGGACTCTGTTTGCTTTTTTTAATTAAAGTAGGTTAACTATCTGTCTGAAACAACCGGCAAACTCATTTGCACACAGGGAAGCGGAAGAGCGAAGAAACATTAAAAACTGCTCACGTTCAATCCCCAAAACAAGACAAAATTTGGCAGGAGTCTTCATTATTACAGTCAGTGCTTCTTTTGTGACGGTACACAGGGCTGGGGAGAGCCGGCACCTTTTTCGCCGGCCCGCTGTGGGGCATGGTCAGCCAAGGAAAGGAGCCTGTCCCTGAACAAGAGGGGAGGGAGATGCCTTTTTCAAGTTTACTACCAAGATATGAGTACGGCACCTTTATTTTGTAAACACACACACACACACACACACACACACAAAAAGGCCCTGATCACAGAAGTGGGGCGTGGGGCTTGGGACCCCCTACCTTGGCGACGCGGAGAAAAAACTCACTCTGTACAAGGGCTTCCCCACAGCTTCCCTTCACCCTCATATCCTTTCCCACGTTCCCCCAGCCCGCTTGTCCCCTCCTCGCCCGGCCGCTGCTGCCCGC
>ML685851.1:10892452-10940095 GCA_007922175.1 Pelusios castaneus
CCTGGGGCAGGGCGGGTTGGGGGACTTCGTGCCTGCTCAGGATGCCCACTGTTGCGGGGGCCTCTTGTATCGAGCGGGTCCAGGCCGCTAGTGCTCGGCCATGGGGGTGCTGTGGTGGGAGAGGGGGCAGGGCTGGAGGGTGGCCTTCCTGAACTGCCCCATCCCATTCTCCTGCCCCCCCGCCACCACCTGGACACGCCACTCATCTGGCGGTAAAATCTAGCCTTGGGCGCTGCTCTCACCCACTCCTCATCTTACCAGCTTAAAGCAGTGGGGAAAAGGGATGGGTGGGGCTGCCCACAGTGGGCAGGACTAAGCCAGGCTCCTCCTCCTTCCTCGCTCTGCCAGCTCCGCCCTGAACACTACAGCTTCCAGCAGGGACCTGCTCAACCAGCCCCGTGGCCCCTTGTATCCAAGCAGGCGGTGGCATAGTGGTACCTTGGAGTAACAAGCATGTGTACTTGGTAGAGAGTTGCATGCTGGGATTTAGACTTCCTCACCTCTCACCCCGCAAGGGTGGAGCCACACTGGTCTCTTCTACTGAGCTGAGCAACTAACGCCTGTCAAGTTTCACGGCATTTTGCGATAAACTCTCGTGAGAGGTGTGGTGGTGGCGGCCGCCTTACTGCTCTAGTGTGGTGTGAGAAGTCAGTAGAGAAACTGGACAGGCAGCTTAGGCTCCTTGGTCGCCCCCTTAGGTCTCATGATACTTAAAAGCTCTTGCTTGCAAGATGGTGGGTACGCAAACCCTGCATCAGCAGAGAAACCCCCTGGGGGCAGTTTACGGTCAGGGTGGAAGGAGTGTCTCTGCATGCCATTTTGTTAAGTGTGGCTCTGTTCATCCCCTCTGCCTCAGGGTGGTGGTCCCTGGTTCTTCATGCTGCTGAGCGAGAGTTCCCCTCAGGTGGACACACAGGCTCCGTGATGGGAAAAGTAGCTAAGCAGAGGAAAAAAGGCCTGGGGGCTGCCAGAGCCAAGGACCCAAGTGGGACAGTGACTTCAATGGTCAAGAATAACCCCTTCGAGGTGAAGGTCAACAAGCAGAAGTTTCAGATCTTGGGGAGAAGAACCAAACATGACGTGGGGCTGCCAGGTGTCTCGCGGTCCAAAGCTGTCAAGAAGGTAAGAAAAGGCCTGAGTGGTGGAAGGGCCTCTCACCAGAGGAGGACAAGGTAGGAATGGAGCCCACTAGTTTGGACCTGAGCAAGTCCCTGTTTCCAGGTGGGGTGGTGGTGGTGCAAACCCTCAGATTGTGCAAATGACAGTACGCATCCCTTTTGAACTCAGGGAGTCTGTTGCGTGGTGCAGAGGTTTGATGATGCAACCCTCACCCAGACTGCCTTTGTGTCATGTGGGGGTTCAGCCCCACTCTCAAACTATTGCCCCAGAATAGAGCACAGGCCAGTGAGTAGGGATTTTTTTTTCCTGCCTTTTGTTATTTGCTCTGTGACTCTTGGTAAGTCATTCATTGATGGTGGTGATAATTTGTGTGTGTTGCAGTAGTAATATCTAAGGGCCTCAGTGAATAGTGAGTACTGTATAAAGATCAATAAAGAAACCATCCCTTCTCTGGAAAACTGTCAGGCGAAAAGGTTGATCTTTGACTTGATTTCTCTAACTTGAAAATGAGGATGATGTTTACCTCACTGGATGATTTTGAGACTTAATGTTATAAAGCCCTTTGGGACTTCCAGATAAAAAATTCTGTATCTATAGAATTATACATTCACATCTTGAATACTGCGTGCAGATCTGGTCCTCCCACCCCCAGTCTCAAAAAAGATGTGCTGGAATTGGAAAAGGCACAGAGAAGGGCAACAAAAATTATTAAAGACATGAAGCAGCTTCCATATGAGGAGAGATTAAAAAGATTGGGACTTTTTAACTTGGAAACAAGACACCTAAGGGAGGAGATGATAGATATCTATATAGTCTTGATTGATGTGGAGAAAGTGAATAAGGAATGTTTACTCCTTCACATAACACGAGAAATAGGAGTCACTCAATGAAATTATTAGGCAGCAGGTTTAAAACAAACAGAAGGAAGTATTTCTTCACATAACACACAGTCAACCCATGGAACTCCTTGCAAGGGGATGTTGTAAGGCCAAAATTATAACAGGGCCTCAAAAAAGACCTGGATAAGTCCATCAATGATATTAGCCGGGATGGGTAGGGATGAAACCCCATGCTCTGAGTGTCACTAGCCTCTGTTTGCCAGAAGCTGGGAGTGGACAACAAGGAATGGCTCATTTGATGATTGCCTTTTCTGTTCAGTCCCTCTGAAGCACCTGCCATTGGCCACTGTTAGAAGACAGGATACTGAGCAAGATGGATCATTGGTCTCACTCAGTATGGTTATTCTTATGATCTTAAATACAATGTTTATTATTATAATTATGTTTATCCAAGCTGCACTGCTTGAACGGGCATTGTGCCGTAGACATGTCAGGATACAGTGCATTGATGCCTCAAAATGATGATGCCCTGTTATAGATGTCCATGTGGTCATGAAAACTCAGAGTGTCTCAATGAGTTCCTTAGGTCTCACACCCTGAGACCATCTCCAAAAATGGCCCCTATGATGATATGGACTTTCCTGGTGCAACATCAGAGTCAGAGCTGTCTTCAAGATGAAGTGACTCATTAGCTACAATAGGTGGATGGTGAAAATATGAGCCCTCATGTTCTTTCATCCTGTTAAAGATCATAATCAACCTCTAATTTCCCAGTTTTCCCCTGGATCTGATTGGCAGAGACCCTGGAGGGTGGGGAGGGGTTACCTTCCTCTGCAGCATGGGGCATGGGTCACTTGTAGGTTTAAACTCGTGTCAGCAGTGAATTCTCTGTAACTTGAAGTCTCTCAACCAAGACTTGAGAACTTCAGTAACTCAGCCAGAGGTTAAGGTTCTATTTCAGATGGGTGAGTGAGCTATTTTGTCCTGCAATGTGCAGGAGGTCAGACTAGATCAGTAGCTCTCAGCCTTTCTAAACTATTATACCCCTTTCAGGAGTCTTTGTGTTGTGTACCCTCAAATTTCATCTAAAAACTACTTGCTTACAAAATTAGACATAAAATACAAAAGTTTCGCAGCACGCTATTACTCAACAATTGCTTACTTTCTCGTTTTTACCATATAATTATGAAATAAATCAATTGGAATATAAATAGTGTGCTTACATTTCAATGTGTACCATATCGAACAGTATAAAGTCATCTCTATTAAATTTTAGTTTGTACTGACTTAGCTAGTGCTCTTTAGATAGCATATTGTAAAACTACTCAAATATCTAGATGAGTTGATGTACTTCCTGGAAGACCACTGCAGATAGGTTGACCTAAGTTTTAGATGTAGATCGGGTTTCAAACAAGATTCAGACTTCCCCCAATGGTCTGTATCAGTGTTTCTCAATGACCGGTTTGTGATGGACTCCTTGCCAGTACCTCAGATTTCCCTGACAGTTTAGGAAGTTAGCAGACAAGTCACTGGTATCAAAAAAGTTGAGAAACACTGGTCTGTAGCTCAGTGGAAATTTAGATACCACGCCTGTAAAATGTGAACTTCATTAACAGTTGTAAGTTCCAAAGGGGGAGCCGTGCTAGTCTAGGTCAGCCAAACAAACAAGGAGTCCTTTGGCACTTTTAAAGACTAACGAATTTATTTATCGCGTGAGCTTTCGTGGGAGAAAGTCTCATTTCGTCAGATGCTTTTCTCCCACAAAAGCTCACGCGATAAGTAAATTTGTTAGTCTTTAAAAGCGCCGCAGGACTCCTTGTTTGTTTAACATTTGTAGTCTCTTTGATTTCAATTTAAGGATATCCTAAATTCTTTGCAGACTTGGGGTCTTAGTCATTTTACTTTATGGGGAACACCGTTATTTGAGAAGACCAAGAAAAGTAAGCCTGGATAACAAAGGACTTGTACCTAAGTGAATGTATTTTTAAACGTTATTTTAAATGTCCCCTTACTAGAAGGGAAATGGTTGAGCAAGTGCTGAGACAAGACTTCTGCTTTTCTTTCAACAGTGAGTTGTTACCTCATCTATCAGACTACCCTTACTCAATTTGTCTATTTCATCTGCCAGTTGCATCCTCTACCTTTTGTATCCTAGGTTGCGAACTCTGGGGGAAGAGACTGTCTCTGTTGTTACCACTTTGTATAAGCGCCTGTTCCTTGATTAGAGTTCCTTGGTGCTACTGTAATATGATTAATAGGCCACAGACTGTAGCATGTGACTTGACACCAAGTCGATAGCCAGAAGCAGCACATTAGAGAGCATCTTGCCTACATACACATAGAGTATGCATGAGAGACTAGCATCTCTTTACTGAATGCAGCAAAAGTACTTCCCAATCTGTCTCCGCAAATACAGTACGAGTGTGGTAAACCCAGTACTGGATTGTATTAAATCTGTGTTTAAAAAAAACTTATTTGTTTTCACGTTCTCACTGCTATGTATATACCATTATCAGTAAACAGAGTGTAAATATCTCCTTGGAAAGAAAAGCAAATCTCTCTGGGAAATAATACAATGAAAGGGAAACTGTTTTAATTTATTGTGTATATTTTGAAAACCAGTGGGGAATCCTGTATGTGATAAAGTTACTGTGAATAAAAGTAGTCAGTGAGAGGGTCTGCCTAGTACGTGTCAAGATGGAGGAGGTTTTCTTTGCTGAAAGTATTAAAAAGAGAAACTGCATAATGTTAAAAATTCCTTGGAAAAATTGTATACATCTTCATTATATAAACAGATGGAAGGGGAGTATAAATTTTACAGTGTCTCAGATGAATTAGGATTTCCATTATTTAGTGATTCTGCATCTCTGATATGGGCACAAAAAGCAATAGCTAGAAGCTTTGACCATTTTGCTGTCCACAGTGGTTTGAGAGTTCACATTAATAATAATATAATATTTCTCTCCAAGACTCAGCTAAACATTTTTTTAATGTTTTATATTGCTACTGACCTTTTTGAGCCTAGTACTGAAGGTAGGCAGCTTGCTGAAAATATATTGGTTGTGATGGGTCAATGTGAAAGGAAGAAACTGTAAATTAGTTTCCAGCCTGTTTTAATATTGGCATTGGTGTTACAAAATTTTTAAATGGTTAATACTGGAAAACTAAATGTCTTCTTACTAAGCTCTTGGATTTGCTCCTTTAAAAAAAAAAAAAAAAAAAAAAAAAAAAGCCTTGTAAATCAAGTGCTCCTGAAATGCACTTTGTTAACAGTACTAGGAAGTGGTGTAACTCTCTGTCTGCAAAACAGACACAATATGGACATCCCCATCCTTGCCTACCAGATTTCCCTGTGCCTCACTGTGTGATTTAGAGGCACCATATTTGGACTCCTGAACTAAGCAGCATGATGGTATATACAGTAATAAATGTTTCACTTCCACACTTTCAGGGTGAAATAGGTAGCTCAGTATCCGTACCCACATGATTACTGATGTCTCCACTAAGGCTGCCAACAATAGATTCTAATTCTCCTTTTGGGGTGTGGGGGGGAGATTTTTTCTTGTACACTAGGAACTGGACTGAGATGATAAAAGAAAATTAAATTTACAGTACTGATCATAATTGATTTTTTTAAAAATCAACAGTAGTGTTCTCTTAAGACTCTTTAATTGCTCTGCATACATTTTCACGTAGATTTCCCATCTCTTACTCTGCTGTTTTATGTATGTGCACACACACATGCACATGCAATGACTGAGTGAAAATGAATTAGATTTCAATGCAGGATACTGCAAAGTCTTTTGATTTGTAAATACCTTGGCTTCAGATGTGCTGTTAAGTTTATGCCTTGGTCTGTTTTTCAGCGTACACAAACTTTGCTGAAGGAATACAAAGAACGAGAGAAGTCCAATGTATTTAAAGATAAGCGTTTTGGTGAATATAATACCAAAATAAGCCCAGAGGAGAAGATGATGAAGAGGTTTGCTTTGGAACGACAGGTAAAGTATAGGAGTGAAAAATAATTTAAAAAAAAAAAAAAAAAGAGGTAAATATTTTTAAATTGTCAAATAAAGCTTCCCATAAATTATACTTTGCTTGGCCATTAAAGGTTCTATCCAAACCCTACAATGTTTCCCTTCCATTGTTTTAACTCCCACATGGTCTGTTTTCTAAAAGCCTATCAGCACCTTTTATTTAATCTAAATTAATAACAGAATTAGAGCTCATTTTTAAAAAAATGGAAAATTTCAGAATTTTTGATTGGGAAAAAAAGAGAACTAAAATATTTTAGACAAGACCTAAAATAGATTGGTTGGTTGTTGGGCATTTGGGGACTTTTATGAAACATCAAATTTTTTGTGTAAAAGAAATGTTTTTCACAAACGTTATTTAATCAAAAAACAATTTTTCAGTTGAAATGCAGTTTTTGTCCAAAAATTTTTTGATCAGCTATATCCAAAATAAACATTGTAAAGCTGAATTATTTTAATATTTACAAAATTGTTGTGATTTGGGGGGATTAAACTAAACAATCCTCAATTTAATTCCCACAAAATGTAAATCCTTCAGTTGTCATTAAACACAGTTTCATGTTCTCACCGACACTCCTGAAAAAGACCATTTCCCTTAGTTGCTCATGAAACTCATTTAGGGTCTTATCGTAAGTGGAATTGGTTTGGAATACTGCTTCCATCTAGTCAAGTTCCAAAGGGATAATGGTGTTAGTCTATTGCAGAGAAAATAAATCTGTTAGTCTTTAAAAGTGCCATAGGACTCTTTTTTTTTTTTACTTCCATACACCATGTTTGGACTCCTGAACTAAGTAGCATGATGGCGTATACAGGAATAAAACTTATTTATTGGAAAAGTTAACTAGTTTTTTAGTGGTTAAATTGGGCCTGAAACATTTAAAAAAGCCTTAGGTTTGACTTTTTACACACACAAAATCCAAACTTGTATTTGATTTACTTTTATTTGTCGTTTTTTAACTAATAAAGCCCTTCCCCAAACTATTGTGTCTGATTCATCATTTACTTAACACTGGTTTAATTCTTTGGTCAATGATAGCATTAATGGAGTGTAAAAACTAGTGCGAGAGGTTCACTGTTTTTAGCTTTAATGTATCTGAATGAATTGTAGGCTTGTTAATGCTGTTAAAATAACAGAAATGAAATAGGATTTTCCTGGGCTAAACTGAAAAAATGAGCTTTGGGGGGAAAAAAAATCTTTGTTGACCAGCAATTAACTAGTTAGCTGGTATTAAACTGAAAAATGTTCCATTCCTAAATTGGTTGGTTTATTTATTTTTCATAGCAAAACCATGAAAAGAAAAGTATCTATAATCTCAATGAAGATGAAGAATTGACCCATTATGGCCAATCTTTGGCAGATATTGAAAAACTTCATGACATTATAGATAGTGACAGTGATGCTGAAGAAGGAGGAGTATTGTCAGGTAAGAAAAGTCAAACTAATACTTTAATATATTTTTATCCACCGTAATTTCCATTGTTAATATAGCTGTGTGAATTACTGTGTACCCTGTTTTCACTGAAAAAATTTTTTTTTAAAGATTCAAATTTAAATCAGCCTTCTGTTCTCTTTAATCTGATAGGAAATGTTGATTAAAGTTATGTAAGTATCAACTGTAATTTTTAAGCATTCACAATTTTAAGCAATATATATAATCCACACCATAATTGACTTCACATATGGATTATCCCTAAAGTAAGTGCAATTAAAGTAAACTCTTGTTTAAAATCAACTATAGAGTTGCCAGGATGCCTGCACGTATGGTACATTATAGGTGTATTCAGTAGTATCACCTATAGTTGAGGCTGCCTGACACATACTATTACAAAACCCTGTTTTCAGTTGCTTTATAGTTTTACCATACTTTAACTGTTTGGGCTAAAACTTTCCATGATGGGCTGACTTTTAGTTTGAGGTGTTTTTTTGGCGGGAGAGAAATTTTAGCACATATAGATGAGCCATTTTTCTGAATAACGCTAGGGAAAAATACAGTTTTGTCCATGTTAAGACAAATGTGGGTTTTTTAAAAATTTATTTGTTTTTATTCCTTTGAACCAGATCACAAATCCTTTTACTTACAATAGTGAGCAATTACTCTCACAAATTCTCATTGAAGTTAGTGGGATTTCTTGTGTCAATAGGTGCTCTCTAATGTGAGTAAGGGGTTTGCAGTCTGGCCGTTTGTCTATAGCTGTTCATAGGAGATGTAAATTAACATTCTGTCCATACTGATTTTTATCTTTTCTATTTGGTAAATCTGGAGCTAGTTTCTGCAACTCTCTGTCATGTGAGTAATCCATGGCCTTTAGTTTATTAAAACAGTGGCTGATTTAACGCAATGAGAGAAAGGCGGCTTGAAAGAAAAAATAGATATTTAATTCTGTATCCCACTATGTTATAAACATTTCACATTACATTTTTGTTTTAAACAGGTTTTCAGATTACTTAGTTTTGGTGTGTTACTTCAGTAAAACCACTGAACATACAAATTGTGTCTGACATAAAAGTTAGGATAGTGAACACAAGCAAACAAAAATTCATTGTTGAGGCTAACATGCATGGGTTACTTTCATAGGCCATATGTCCTTGTTGTGATGTCTGACGCCCTGATCCTGCAAACCCTTCTGCGTGTTTGGAGACAAGTGGAACTGCCCATGTCCTTAAAATTAATTGTTTCTAATGCCACATCTACATTGCCAGTGGCAAATTCACCACTGTCAGATCAATCTTTCTGGATCAATTTAGTGGTCAGTTAAGACCCACTAACTCTATCTGGAGATCGACTTACTAAAACCACTCCTTTAAGTGGCGTAGCACTGCATTGATGAAAACACATTTCCCGTCAGCCCAACACAGTGAAGTTGCAGCACTGGAAGAGGGCTAGGAAGTCAACAGAAATCACGCAAGCTACTCTATGTAGCTTATGTAACTGCAGTTGACTGCCACCGAATTTCGCTACCCATGTAGATCTGGCTCAAGGGTCTGCAGCACCAGGGACCACGTTTATGTGCTCTTACAAATCAAATGCAGTCAGCGTCCGATGATTAAAGTACATTTTATTCCTGGCTTTCTCATAGACTTTTACTGTAACTTTGGTCAACTCACATCTGTAAACTAGGAATAATAAAGCTTATCTTGATAGTAGTGCTGTAAGACTTTAATATATTAATTAAGTGCTTTGATACCGCCAAATAAGAAGTGCAATATTTATTGCTATTTTAACTCAAAAAGTATTTTTTGCTTGTGTGTATTTGAGAGGAAACTTAACAGAGCTCGGAAATCCAAGGTGGGGTGGGAATCTTTTCAGAAAAGTCATCTTAACATCAGTCCTTGTTTGCAGAAATGGGGGTTGAAAACTTGGATTACATGTAAAAATAAAGTATTTAGTTAACCATCAGTTGCTCCTGTTCATTGTTAATGGGGAAATAACAGCCCAACAGCTTAATTGACAGCATAAATCTATAGAGTTGTAATTAATTAATTCTTTCCATTTTCTTTTTCCAGCTGAGCTAACTGCTGCTCACTTTGGGGGTGGTGGAGGTCTCCTTCGTAAGAAAACACTCGCTGGGGAGCAAGATGAAGAGGAGGAACGACCTAAATCTCGCAAGGAGCTCATTGAAGAGCTGATTGCCAAATCCAAACAAGAGAAGGTAAGCGTAACATCTTTGAATAAAACTATCTGAACAGAAAACATTAAGTGCCATATCATTTTCCATGTGAAAACTTAGAGAAGGCAGAAGATGTTCCATAAAACCCTTATCAGCATTAGGACGTGGAAAACGCCACATCCTCCCTCTTCACAGGTGCAAAGTACTGGCGGCACAGTAAGTAGAGGGAGAATGGCTTTCTAAACACGGAGCTGAAAGATTCCTGACTTTGTTTACCTTGGGAAAACTGTATAGAGTGTCTGCTTCTCTGCAGGTTCCCAAATCCTCCATTATGAACTCTGTTAGCATGGCTAACTTGTTTGCCAGGCTCTGCCCTTGTGTTACTCTTTGCAGCTTTGTGCTACTTCCTCTGCCAAGGGTTCTTGATGCTGCAAAGTTAATATGAACTAATTTTTATTATGTATTTGGGTTTGGCTACATATGGACCTCATTTGCCCTTGATGCTGCATATGATCATCTTTGGTCGGTAACATGTTATTGAACAATAATTGTGTTATATGCATGTTTTTATTTTTTTAGAGAGACAGACAGACTCAGAGAGAAAATGCCTTGGAACTCACAGAAAAACTGGATACTGACTGGAAAGAAATCCAAACCCTTCTTGCCCATAAAACCCCAAAGTCAGAGAGGAAAGATAAAGAGGAGCAGAAGCCCAGGGTAAGGTTTTGGCAATGTCGCTTTGTTTTGTTTCAGTCTTTGCTGGTTTTACTCTATTGCTGTAATCAAACTAGTGATTGAGAGCTAAGGGGGAATTTGATCACTAGTTATTCATAGATCATTATTTCTGGTTAAAATCTTACAAATAACATGCCCTGTATTTTCTTTAAATTAAAAAAATTCTACAACCTTTCAAAAGAGTTCCATGTCAAAATTGTAAGTTTGGAAGGATCTTAAGTATGCTAATTTTAGAGAAATAGAGGGATTTGTGTAAAGTACTTTGATACCTATGCCCCAAGTAAGTCCATCATGATTATGGCCATCCTTCCTTCTTTTTTAACAGATGTTGAATTTGAGAGAGATTCCTTGCTGAATAAAAACATGAACAATATTCTGGTTTAATTTTAAGATACAAACATTTTCTTGAAGAGTTAGCATTCTACTTGATAAGGACATTGACTGGGTGTGTAAATGTCTTTGAATTGTCTCTTGTATGTCTCTTTAACTTAGTAATAGCTTTCTGTGGCAGTAACTTCACTATTGCTTCAGCTGGTCTATTAAATCACTCTTGAGGTTTACAAAAAAGGGTGAAAATACTAACGATTTGGGTAGATTCATTGTGAAAGTGAACTCAGAAGTTCTAACAGGTAGACAAATATGTTTTGACAAGAATAACTGATCAGGTTACTAGGAATAGTCATAATGGGTGTTAAATTGAGATGAGAACCCTGTGGATTTTGTTTTGAAATCGGTTGGTTACAGAAAAAGTAGGAATTAGTGATATTCTTGTTGCATTCGTATGCAGTTTGGGGGGAGAGTTCATAATCTGGTTTAGAGTAAGAGATTTATCTCTAATTTTTTAGACAAATGGCATTGTCTAGTGGATCATACGTTTGACTGGGAAGTAGCAATTCTGAGTTCCAGTTTCATCTCTAGCACAGATTTGCAGTGTGGCTTTGGGCATATTGATTATTTGTACCTCAGTTTCCCTATATATTAAATGAGGATAGCGCTTGTCAAACAGGGATACAAATCATGTTTGTATAATACTTTTGAAGATGTAAAGTGCTATGTATGTGATAAGTTTATCATTAAATATTTTATTATCTATACTTTTGAGGGGATATATTTTCTTATGACTTCATCTTTACATCTTTGTGCATGTTTTGTAATATGAGAATTTTCCTGGGAAGGGAGGTCTTCATGGACTTCAATTAGTATCATTACTCTCTCTCTGGAAGGTGTATTATGTTGGCTCTCCTTACCATCTTCTCCAGAGCCAATCATAGTAATTCCTGAACTCCAGGGGGCTTCCCGTGGAGAAGCACAGGAAATCAACATTTTTGTTAATTACGAAATTGTATATTTCTTTAGCCTGATGAGTATGATATAATTGTTCGAGAGCTTGGGTTTGAGATGAAGGCACAACCTTCCGACAGGATGAAGACTGAAGAAGAGTTGGCAAAAGAGGAGCAAGAACGACTCCAGAAATTAGAGGTATGAGTGTGTTTCAGATTTTGTTGTTGTCCTCCCATTGGTGATGACCTCTTATAGTTTTTTGCCATTGCTTGACCTCAGTTTGAAAATAGTCATATTAAAAATTGCAGGAGATGAATTGGACAGTAACTCCCCTGTCCTATTCTAATGACACTATTTGCATCATTACCCTAGTCTTGTGATTTACCCTTTCTCTCCCCCACTGGATTTTTAATTTAACCATTAAAAACAAATATGGGCGGAATTCTTGGCATCTGCGGTTACATAGCAAGGGAGCCAATTTTTTTTTTCTTTTTTCCATTAAAAACAAGTATCACTTTAGCTGTCTGGTATATATCGTTCAGACCTAAGATGGGCTTAAACTTTGTTAGATGAGCCTCTTTAGTGAGTTAACATCTGGGCAAATTGTGCCCAGCTTCCCTCCTGTAGCTGTCAACGGTCCCGTAGCAATTGTGCTGATGCACTTTTGGTCTTTGGAGGGGCTGGATTTGCCTGGGGAGGTTTGCATGTTCTCTACACAGCTTGGAGCTCAGTGATCCCTGTATATCAGTGCACTAAGAGTTGATCTAGGTTGGGTCAAAAACTTCTGGTAAATTGATCTTCCTACCTAAAAGGGACAAATTTAGGACTTCAAGGCTACAGCTGCCTCAAGCCTTACATCGTGACCACAGAGCTGGCTCAGTAGCCACTCAGCAGAGTGGGAGGAAGGATTATTTTCCGTGCTGTGCATCTCTTTAGTGCCCAGTCCAACTAGTTGCTGAGGAGGAAAACGCTCCACAATAAGTAATGGATCAGTTAAAGCCTAACGAATTTTATTCCCATAGAGTTGAAATTCTTTTCATATCCTCATTAGGTATGTTTTGTCCAAACCCTTATCAAATACAAGAAATATACATGCACATTGCAGAACCATAAAACTGCAGTACTCCTGGAGATAGAAGGGCCCCGGGCGCCCTCTCCCCGACCCCCCCGAAAAAAAGCCACCAGGACCTTCAGCAGCGCATGGCCTTCTTTTTTTCTTGGTGGACCACCACTACCTGGTCTCGGCAGACCACCTTCTGCATCTCAGACCACCACTACCTGGTTTTTCATCACAGGGCTCTTTGCCCTGCACTTCCACTGAAACTGGTAGCGGCGGGGGTCCCTCTAACATGCTACACACTTAGGCACCCCAATTTGGAATTAGCGCATAAGTGTGCAGCGCATTTGTCGAGGCCTGATAAAGATACACAAGGGTTTTGGAAAAAAAGATATATTTCAAGGCCTTCCAAATAAGATTTAGATTATATACAGTCGGAATAATTTATCAATCCCACCCACCAAAACAAGGAAACTCAGAGTTCAAGCTACTATGTTATCATGTCTCTACTTTTTTCATTATTCCTTCCTCCCCTCTAGTAAGTGAATAATGCTAGCTAAAAATTGGTTTCCTTTTGGTTTTTCTTTTCTTAATTTTCTGTATTCTAAATCTCAGGCCGACAGACTGCGTCGAATGCATGGAAAAGATGAACATGAGAACAAAAAGAAACCCAAGCATATGTCAGCTGATGATTTAGCTGATGGCTTCATCCTAGATAAAGATGACAGACGTTTACTTTCTTATAAAGTAAGAATTTGGTTATTTTATAGTGACTTTCAGAGGTGCTGAAATGAAGAAAAATCATTTCAAATTAAACATAGCTCTTTTGTGTTCACTTTTATCTACGTGCTGCACTTTCCACCTGAACGTCATTCCCTGTATATAAGAGATTTTGGCCCAGAATCTATCCTGAGTTAGGGTTGCTTCGGCCAAGGTGACAGTGTGATACAGCCCTAAAGCTAGCATAGAGAACCACCCCATTGTAGGCAGATTACCTTGTGATGTAGCCAGCATTGTAACTCATCATCCACTTCAGTGCAACCAGCAGAGGGGATGTATCTTTGGTTTCGCTTCATCCAGAAGGACCTGATGGGTATACAGCAGTCCTGAACTGGGGGATCATAACTGTGATTTAAAGCAAAGTTTATTAAATACCTCCTCCTCCCAAACCCGAGTTGTGCTGCGTGTGTTTCAGCTGAAGCAGAGAGTTTGTCCTTCGAATGGAGGAATCGCTGTGTTTTGAATGCATTGGCTTAGCTGAACGATTATGCTCTCTGAAAAATGACCCTGTAAAAACAGTGTAGTGGGGGATGCATGTTTCTTTCATTTTCTCCATGTCAAATACAATCCATGAACAAGAACTAGGGCTGCTACTGCTGCGTATTGCACGTGGCATCTGACAGACACCCTCGTGTATAATCATCAGTAATAAAGATCCTGTAACTAGTTAACAGTTTAGTTGATGGTGTGTGAGACAGACTATAGTAAGACTTGTCTCCTAGGTCTATGTAGTTCTTCAGTGCCAACAGGAATAAAAGGGAGTAAAACTTTAATTTGGGGCCAAAATTTTCTTTGTCTTATGTCTTTTGTAATCCTTTTGAGAACAACACAGTGTGAGAGTCAGTGCAGAATTTGACCCACCCACAGCTCTTATTCAGGTCAAGTTGTTTGGACTTCTGACATCTGAGGATCAAGCCCACGTTAAGGGCCAAATACTCCTTGTCCTGTTCATAAAAGGTCCCTGTAGAAGGCACTTTTTAAATAGTTACAGTCTTCCATTTGTGGTGCAACTTTTCAGTTACACACACTGTTCTTCCTGGCTACCCATCTTACTTTACCACCTCCAGCATTGCAGTTCCTGTATGTCATCTGTCTGCTTCTCACTCACCTGCTCCCAGTTCACCGCACCTTTTTCCTCTTGGTTTCCACTTCTCCATCTTTCCTCTACGGCTGGCTATCTTAACTTTCAGTTACTGTCTGAGCCAAACTTCCCCCTGGATTTTAAATGAGATTCAATTTGTATCAAGTTCAGAGGTGAGAGAGTTTAATAATCTAATGTGTTTCTAGTAACAGAAGTGAGGATGTTTTATTCCTATTAATAGGATGGAAAACTAAATGTTGGAAATGAAGAGGAAGATGATAAAGAGGAAGAAGGTGGGAAGGAAGAAGAAAGTGAGGGGGAACCTGCTAGTGAAGATGAGGAAGAAGCAATTGTTGAAGAAGATAATGCTACCGATAGTCCCTCTGACCTTGAATCTGACACAGAAAGCGAAGAAGACGACACTGCAAATGAAGAACAGAAGAAAAACAAAAGAAATGAAAAGAAATTGCAAAGTGAGGACGAACAAAATGCTAAGATAGAAGCTGCCAGAGCTGAGCTTCCTTACACATTTGTTGGTAAGATCCCTACTGATTTGAATCAGTACATTTTGAGTTGTACATTTGAGTTCCCTTGATGGGCTCTTGGTATCAGTAATATTATAAATGCTCACTCCTAATTTTTATTTTTTAACAGTTCCAGAATCTTATGAGAAACTTAAATCTTTACTGTTTGGAAGAATAATAGAACAACAGCTAGTTATCCTAGAGAGGATTCAGAAGTGCAATCATCCAAGCCTTGCAGTGGGAAACAAAGCCAAGTTAGAAGTAAGTTTGAGTTTTTAAATTAACTTTACATGCTAAAGTGAGTTTGCTAGGTATTCAAGGAGGAGTTTGAAATATATGGTTTTTCACTAATGTTATTTGAAGAAAACTTTATCCAAAACTTACAAATGGGAGAACCTAGGCACAGAGGCAGATTAAGGGGCCTTAGGGCCCCTGGGCCTCCCCCACTGGTGCCCCCCAGTCCTCCCTCCAGTCTTGGGCTCTGTCCCCTCACTGATGGCCTCCCGGCAGGCCGGCACTGCGTGGGGGCCTAGGGCTAGAAGATGGTCTCTGCACCCACCCCAGCCCTGATCTGGCTGGTTGGCCCCTAGGGGCAGTGGGGCTGACCAGCGCGCAGTGTGGCACAGAGACCATACTGCATGCCAGCCAGCCCCACCCCCAGAGTGGAGCAGCCAATTGCACCAGCCCAGCCTGTCCCTGGGTGCAGACCAGCTGGCCCAGGTGTGGGGCGGAAACGCAGAGCCTGGCTCTGGGCGGGGCGGTGGGACCCCATGATGTGGAGCCCATGGGTACTGTCCCCATAGGCCCATGCAGTAATCCGCCGCTGCCTAGGCAGTGTTTATTTGCTATATTCTGTCTCATTTTTCTATATTTTTTTAAAATAAGCAATACATTTTTACACACACACACACACACACACACACACACACACACACACAAAGAAAAAGAACTGTAATGGTTTTAACATGGTATTCTTCTTGCAGAAACTATTTGGCTTCCTTCTGGAGTACATTGGGGAATTAGCAACTGTGGAGCCACCAGAGCTCCAAACAATTGACAGATTGGTCCTGTAAGTAGTAAAACATGTTGACTGCGGCCCCTTTATGTTCCACGGGGAGAAAGTAGTTGCCCATTACTAAAACATGTAGTATGTTGTTTTAGTTTAAATTTTCCTAGCAACATTAAAAGCTGCTGGTTTCCTATTGCATTATTGTGTTTTAACATTTTCTTTTAATGTCTCTGTCATTCATTGTGTTAAAAAGCTTGCAACATTAGAAGAAAATAAAGAGTTCTCAGTATGAAAGAGACCTTCCATAGGCATTAAAGCTATAGAGATATATAATCACACACACAAAATATGGTAAATTAAAGTTATTTAGATTTCTAAGTCAAGCATTTGAAAGTTAGGCAGCGCCAGATTTATGATTGCTAATGCAACATTAATTCTGTCCTGTGTACATCCTGTGCACTGAGTGAGGCCGGTGTTGAAGAGCAAAATGTGATCAGTTAATTAGAGACTGTATCATAATGCATCCATCTAAGTCTGGCATTTCTGAACTTTTGAGAGCTTGACTTTGCAACTTAAGTAACTTTCTTTCAACACAAGAGGTGTTTTTCTGTATGTAATTTCCTAGCATGTGCTTTTATTTTACTTTTACGAAAGAGACTAAAAACTCTGTTCAGTTGCATATAATAATCTCATTCATTATTAACAGGGTTTGAACCTTGAACTCTCAGGATTGCAGTACAGACTTGAGCTACAGGACTATCTATAAAACAAACAAGGAGTCTTGTGGCATTTTTAAAGACTAACAAATGTATTTATCGCATGAGCTTTTGTGAGAGAAAATCCCACTTCCTCAGAGGCTTGAAGATGGGAAACTTACAGAATGGGAGGAAAATAAATGCAGGGAAGTGTAAGTCTTAGGATCGGGTCAGAGTGTTACAGCAAATCAAAGCAGTTGTTTAGATTCAAACAGTGGAGAACAGCATATTAGAAGGAGGTGGGGTAAAATCACTTCTTGCAATAAGAAAAGAACCTGAAATCCCTATTTAACCCTAAGGCAATGGTGTCAAATCTGCATGTGAATTCCAATCGTGCAGTTTCTCTTAGATAAATGGATTACAAATAAAAGCTTCAAAGTGTGGCTGTTAACATAGAGTGAGCAGGGAGATTGAAGTGTTCTCCTATTGGTTTTTGAATTTTGTTATTTCTGATGTCACATTTGTGTCCATTTATTCTTTTGCACAGAGACTGTCCTGTTTGTCCAATGTATAAGTTAGAGGGGCATTGCTGGCACATGATGGTATAAATCACATTGATGGATGAGCAGGTGAATTCACCGATGTGATTTATGCCATCATGTGCCAACATTGCCCCTCTGCCTTCTACGTTGGACAAACAGGAGTTAGTCTTTAGCAGTGCCACAAGACTCCTTCTTTGTTTTTGCTGAACTAGGCTGACACGGCTCCCCTTTTGGAACAGGACTGTCTGTTAGCTTACAGCAGGAGAAATATACTATCCCAGAGGAGAGAATGGGCCTCTAGCACCATATGCATGGTCTTCTAGACAGTGGTGCAGGAATTCTGGCCTGTTCTGCCGTGTCTCTTCTCTCTGGGAGTTGGAGGGCTCCTGCCTCAACAACGTGGAGATGGGAAGCTAGAGCCATGTTCTGGATCTAGGGTTTGTGGTCAGGAAATGGGGAGCCTGGCCCCGGCCTCCAGCAGCCTCGCCACTGTAGTTGCTCTGACCACTCCCAGGTGTTTCCTGAGCAGCATATATGCTGCTGGTATCACTTTGGGGGCAGCATGGGCTGAGCTGCTCAGAATGTTTAGCATTGTTATTGTGGCATGCCAGCAAGAGAAAGGAAATGGGTTTACCTCTCAGCTTAACCTGAATGGAATTTCATGGGACAAAGAAAAGGCACTTCTCTAGCTTGAGAATTTTGTCCCTACTCAGTTCCAACACTCTGCTGCAAACGGTGGAGTTAGAGTTGTTTGTTTGTTTATTTTTTGGGGGGGAAAGAGGTGGGTCAGAAGAAATCTTTTGTAATGGAATATAAGGCAGCCTAAACATAAGGGTTGCTACCAGCCTCTCCTTAAAACAACATGACCTTTAAAAGGCCACATCTGGGAAAACATGAATAGATTAAACTAAGTCCCAGAATCTAAGCATCAGTGCAATCTGAGCACATATTCCATATACTTCAGTACCTAGGCACAGTAACTTTAAGGGTAATGAAATTCAGAAAGAAGTCTTCAGATCATGCTATCTTAACATAGTTTTTGAGAACAATAATATAATTTAAGCATTAGAAATTCATATTTTAAAAACGTCATAGCAGTATTTGTGCACCAGTTAATTGTCTTCATCAGAAAATAATTTTATTCGGGGTATTGACTTTCACTTCCTTGATTAACCTAGCACAAATAACATTTCAAAAAGGGCTTAAAATCATAATTCTTTATTAATATAAATGTTGTAACTTTATGGTGACATATTTCTTGTTAATAGGCCGTTGTACAGTCTTTGCCAGATGTTTCCTGAAGCTGCAAGTAATAGCGTTAAATTTGTCCTCCGAGATGCTGCACATGACATGGAAGAAATGATTGAAGTCAAAGGCCGTGCAACATTTCCAGGACTAGACATGGTAATTAACACATTTTGTTTAGAAAAGTCTGTTGCTTTTTCCATTAGTATACAACACCAGGGTTTAAGCATGTTACCAAACAAACAATAAGTTGTCACTATTTTCAAAGAGTTAAATGCATCCCATTCGGAGTTCCCAAATGTTCAATTGCCTGTCGTTTGTTTGGTAACATACTTAAAGGACAAGCCATAAATCATTGTTTGATTCCAAGTCAATGCTTGCCTTACCTCTCCTAGCTGAATGGAGTGGTAAAAGAGTGAGGACTGTAGTTAATGTATTGTAGTAATACAGACTAGAGGAGATATCTAGCAGGCTTGCAACCTTTTTAAGGTTGGGTAGCTTGATTTTTCTTGAAGAGCCATTATTCCAGTGTGATTTGGGTAGTGCTTATGGATGGATCATTGAAGACTGTGTCCACTTCTAGCTTCTACATTTACTGTGTCTGTCACAGTGACCACTGCTAGAATTCTCAGACGTGGACATCAGCTGAAGTCCTGTGTGATCAGCTATGTTGGCCTTGTCTTTCAGATTTCTGCCAAGATGTCATTATCTGGGGAAACCACTGTATAGCCTATGTGTTCTTCCAACAGCACTCATTAAACTAAGGCAAAGTAAAACCAATTTGATGCTCAGAAACAGTTATTTATTGTATTCTAATTTCTTAATCTGTTTTATCCTTTTTCAGCTCATTTATTTGAAAATTACTGCAATAATATTTCCAACCTCAGACTTCTGGCATCCAGTAGTAACACCTGCCTTGGTATATATGAGTCAGTTACTTACTAAGGTATGTCTATTATTAGGTGAAAGAGGTTCCATCATCCATGTTGTTGTCTGCTAAAACGCAGATCTGCCTGTTCCTGCCTCATTTTCCTTGCCAAAGTAGTCCACCTTACAGGTGATTGCCCATCAACTTTGATGATACCTGACTAGAGGCAGCTGCTTGTTCTTAGTGTGTGAGGTACCAGTTTATCCACGCTCCAGATTGTCTGGTAACCACATTTCTGTCACAATTTCAATTTATATTAATAACTTTTACATATAATGTTGCTACATATGTTTCAGATATTTCTGACCAGTGAGTTATTAGTTTGCAAAGGATACTTCACAAAGTGTAGTTTGTATAAAGATTATTACAATACTCGGTAGGATGGGAATACTAGTATACAAATTAAAAAAAAAAACATGCAGAAGACGGAAAGAAATGCCACAATAGCTAAACAGCAGATTAAAAGAGGTAGAGGTAAAAGGCATCCTTTAAAAATCAGAATTGAAATCGTACTGAGGAAAATAGAAAGGAGCATAAATTCTGAAAAGTGAAGTAAAAGTACGGTTAGGCATGCAAAAAAAATTGGAAGAGCAAATAGCAAAAGACACAAAGACTAACAGCAAATATTTTCAAGTACATCAGGATCAGGAAGTCTGCCAAACTATTAATGGATAGTTGAGGTGATAACATTCAGGGAAAACAAGGCCATTTCAGAGAAAATCAATGAATTCTTTGCATTATTGTTCACTGAAGATGATGTGGGTGATATTCCCACAACCAAGCCATTCTTTTTAGGTGACAGATCTGAGGAACTGTCCAAGATTGAGGTGTCATAGAAGAGGTTTTAGAACAAATAAATAAATTAAACAGTAATAACTCATAAGGGCCAGATGTGTTCATTCAAGAGTTCTATAAAATTGCAGAACTGCTAACTGTGGTGTGTAAACTATCATTTAAATCAGGTTTGGTATCAAGTGATTGGAGAATAGTTAATGTAACACTGAGGGATCGGAGCAAATGCAGTTGTATCTTAGGGCTTGGCTGTAGACAGTGGATTGTGTGAAGTGTCCTGGATGAAAGCTGAAGGGGTGTAGGTACCGGTAGGTATAGCAGTCAGTAGGTTTCCAGTATAGGGTGGTGTTTCATATGTCCATCATTTATTTGTGCTGTAGTGTCCAGAAAGTGGATCTCCTATGTCCAGGTTGAGGTTGATAGTGGGTTGGAAATTGTTGAAATCTTTAGTAGAATTTCTCAAGGCCTCCTTTTCATGAGTCCAGATAATGAAGATGTCATCAATGTCAGAGGAGTGGCAGGCACTTGGGGATAAAAGCTGAGGCGCTGTTATTCTAAATCAGTCATAAAAGTGCTGGCATATTGTGGGGCCATTCAGGTACCCATAGCAGTGCCAGCGACTTGAAACAATCTACCCGTCTGGAACTGTTTGAATTGACCTTGTGACCCACCCAACTCTATATGTATGTATTTATAGCTAATGTGGCTACATTTTCCATTCCATTCATCTCATGAAATGGGGTTGTGCCCATGAAAGTTTGTGATAAATAAAGTGTCACAGGATTCCTTGTTTGTTAAGCATAAGGCAGTACTTCACACAACATAGATTCAACCTGTGGAATTTTTTACTAGAGGTTGTTGTGAAGGCCAAAAGTATAATTGGGTTCAAGAAGAATTTGATAAGTTCATGGAACATAGCTATTAGTCAAGATGGTCAGGGACAGAACCCCGTATTCTGGTTGTCCCTAAACTTCTGATTTTCAGAAGATGGGACTGGACAACAGGATAATAAAAACTCGATAATTGCTCTATTCTGTTCATTCCCACTGAAGCATCTGTCGTTGTCTGCTGGCAGAAGACTGTATACTGGGCTAGATGGACCATTGGTCTGACCTAATGTAGCCATTTTAATGTTTAAATTTAAGTGTGTGGCAGTCATGGAATACAGTGAATATATGATACTATTCATTAGTGAGGATATCTTCCATGTGTGCTAATGGTTCTTATTTAAGAGGGACAGTCTGTTTTATTTATAAAGAATCTCCAGAGCTTGCCTAATTTTATTTGAAATACATTGAACGAAAGTGTCTCCTTATTTTTTCAATCCTAGTGGCCATATTTATATAATTGAAATGTCCAGATTCCATTGTTCCTGTCTATCTGAGGTCCTGAGACACTTGCCCAGTGTTTGAATTTTGGCATCTATTTTGATTTGCTGTTATAGCCTGACCTGATCTACGTCATACACTTCCCTACGTTTACTTTCCTCCCATTCTGTAAGTTCTCCATCTTCAAAGTGTCTGACGAAATGACATTTTCTCCCACAAAGGCTAATGCGATAAATAAATTTGTTAGTCTTTAAATGTGCCGCAGAACTCCTCTTTGTTTTACAAAAAGAAGGTAATTCTTGTGCTATCGTGCCATCTAGTGGTTAAAGGAGTTTTGGCAAAGTTTCTACTGAATGCTGCGCATCTTCCTTTCCTTGTGTTACCGATAAGGTGTCAAATTTTACTGAGGAACAACGTTTTTTTTAAATGGCCCCTATAAAAAATTATTGGCTTATTTTTAAAAAGCCGATAAAAATGACCTGTTGTATAAATCATACATTTTTGTGAAACTTAGTAAAATCTCTTTAATTATCAGACATTATTATCTTTGCCTATCATAATGCTTTATTTTTTTTTTAATTTTTGGTAGTGCCAAGTCATGACCTTACAAGATGTTGTCAAAGGATTGTTTGTGTGCTGTTTGTTCCTGGAATATGTATCCCTGTCTCAAAGATTCGTACCAGAACTTATCAATTTCCTCCTTGGAATACTTCACATAGCTATACCCCAAAAACAAGTACAAGGTAAGTTTGTTTGGAGTGATAAATATGAATGTGCATTTGTTTTTATACCTCAAGTTTCAGTGCAACTAAAAATTCCACCTTGGGAGCTTTATCTTTCAACTGAAAGACCAAGTCATCCCTAGATAGATCTCCTGAGCTGACCAGAAAACTAAGTTCCCAAATGCTGCAGTTCCCAGGAGATCCACTAGGCCAGGGGTGTCAAACTCATTTGCTATGGTGGGCCAGATTAGACTTAAACGTACTTCAAGTTGGCCTACATGCCATAAATCGAACTACTATGGCACTCTTGCGGCATCACGGAGTGCTGTATATGCAAGACTGCGCTCTATGATACCTCTCTCTCTCAGGGAGAGTATGGTCTCATGGACCACAGTCTTGCATACCCAGCGCCCCATAATCAATGTTCCCTCTAAGGTTTGGCGGCTTGTGTGCAAAATTTTCAACCTGTGTGCAAAACTTTTTCTGAATAAAAGTTTTGTGTAAACTCTCACAACAGAAATTATTGAAAACTGTAGAACGAAAAATTAATACGTTATTTAAAATCATTTTTATTAATAATTTAAATTTATCTTATGCTTACGTGACATTATGTCTCATCACAGAAGGGGGCAAAGAAGAAAGGGGTGGTAGGGCAAAAGAGGGCAGTGGTGGGGAGAAAATGGGGACAAAGGCCCTGGTGACGAGAGGGGAGGGGTGGGATGGCTGGCAGGGGAGAATGTAAGAGCATGGCAGGGGGTGGCAAGAAAGGGAAGGGGAGAGGTGACGTGGCTGGCAAGAGAGAACGTGGGGAAAAGGGCAGGAGTGCAGTTCCCCCTTCCTCCATAGCACCTCACAGTGCCGCCTCCACTCCTGGGCCCCTCACCTTCCGCGATCCTCGCCCACCCGCAGCCCCTTCCGCCCGCAGAAAGAAAAAAGAAACAAGAAAGAAAGAGAAGGAAGGCACAGAAAGAAAGGGAAGGAACAAAGAGAAAGAGAAAGGAAGGAAAGAAAGAGAGAAGGAAGACAGAGAAAGAAAAGGAAGGAAAGAAAAAAGAAATAAGGAAGGGAGAAAGGAAGAGGAGGAAAAAAAGGAAGAATGAAGGAGGGGAGAAAGGAAGGAAGGAAAGAAAGAGAAGGAAGAAAAGGAAGGAAGCAAAGAGAAAAGGAAGGAAACAAGAACAAAAGAAAAAAGAAGGAAGGCAGAGAAAGGAAGGAAGAGAGAGAGAAAGGAAGGAAACAGAGAAGGAAACAAGAAGGAAAGAAAAGAAACAAAAGAGAAAGAAAAGGAAGGAACAAGGCAGCCCTGGAGCTCAGCCGCCAGGCTCGGGGGCAGCAGGGACTGCCGGGCTGCGCGAGGGTCCCTCATGCCTGTGGGGGGGGGGGGGGTGCGACGGCCGCTGTGCACCTGCGCAGCTTAGAGGGAGCATAGCCCATAATGTCACAAGACTTGACACTCTCACAGCAATGGGTATGCGAGACGCGCCTCTCTCTCTCTCTCTCTCTCTCAGAGAGAGTGTGGTCCTACGGAGCATGGGCAGCATGTCTGACACTCCTGCACTAGCCATAAGTGCAATCTGCATGGAAGCCCTCTTCTTCCATGCTGCTTCCCAGCCACTATAGCAAAACAACTCCTTCCCCTTTGACACTACAGTACAGAGCAGAAACCAGTGTGAGTTAATTTCCGTAGAGTTGCAGGGTGATCCTGCAGACAGCAGTTGCTGCTATACCCACCTCACCTGATAACTATTCCAGCCTTTCTCTTTCTCTGGACTCTCCTCCCCACGGCCTCATTTCTAGGTGCAACGATTTACTTTTCTCCTTTGTCGGGGGATTTAGTGATAGTAATTCACCTATAAGGGGAAGAGGGAACTTGTTGCCAAATCATTGAAATCAAGTGCAGTGCTGGCAATTATTCAAACTTGGATATGATTTATGGTCTGTAAACTATGAGCCAAGTGACACTTCCTTTGTGCAGTTTTTTTTTCAAATATATCCCCTTTGGATTTAAAAAAAATTAAACTGCAGACAGCAGTGTACGCGATTTACTTCGCTACCATTGACTTACAAGTACGTCTTACAGTAAAAGCACCTGCATGAGTTTTGCAGGATTGGGGCCTTAATACTGAAACTTCATCTGTCTTTACCTCCTTTGTGGTCTTTATACTTTTAGAGCAGAGCTCTCTTCTTGCCTACATGTAAAGAACCATTTGCATCAATGTCAATATCATGTATAAATAACTTTTTATTTTTTGTTGCTCAGGGGTTTTGAAATGATCTCCATTCTAAGCCTGTAGGACTTAAAAATATGTTTATTGCACAGGTGGCAATTTTTTAATTTATTTTTTTAATCAGGGTTGGCAATTTCCCAGGAAGAACTAGTTTAGGACAGGGTGATAGTAAATATTAGCTTACTGCCAGTTTGGTGCAGTTATTTTTCCCAGTTTCTTCGTTCAGTGTCCATTAAGTTCAGCAAGCACAGAACAGATTTTTTCAAACTTTCGATATATCCGTTCAGATATGAGGAACAGGCATGGTCTATCCACTGTGTCAAAGCTGGTGTTCTACTACAGAATGGTACGTGACCAAATGGACCTGAACTGGTGTTCTGCAATTCTGTATGTTTCTAATTACTTAATGCCTCAAACCTGCATTGTCATTTTCATATAATCAAATATCTTTGACTTTTGTTTTTATGATATTGAAAACTGAAACTTAAGTTGTATGTATGTAACTTCCTTGCAAAAATACCAAATCAAAATGGATACAGACATTCTGATGTTCAGTGTTTATATATTGTTTGTATTGCAGTTTTACTTTAATTAGGGTTGTACAACTAAAATCTATGGCTCTCTGGTTACATAAGGCAATAATTTGACTATGTAACTGAAACTAGGTGTGGTATGGTGTGCATTAATGAAACAATTTTTAACAGAAAATGACTTAACTGGGGCTAATTCATTTTTCACTAGATGGTAAAAACTATGGTTTTTAACTGGTAAAAACCACCTCTGAGAAATACCCTGCCATCCCAGTTTTTTAGATAACCACATCAAATTAACCTTCCTGATTCTTCCCTGCCTGTGAATCTTTTCCTGACACTGGTAACTCTGCTGCTTTGCAAGTTCCCTCTTCCAGTTGATGTCTTATTCTAGATCCTACAGGTCCCACCACCTTTCTCTCATATCCCCATTGACTTTTCTACAGGCCCAATGTTTCTGTAACATTGTGTATATTTGAAATAGCCTAACTTTAGTAAAGGATTTTATAAAACTAAATTTTCTTTAAATCAGTTTTTTCCTGTCTTAAGATGAAGTTTTAATTTGAGAACTAATCTATGTATAAATGTTGTAACTGTGTTTTTAGGCTATACTGTAGTGCATCCTTTCAGACCAGCAGGAAAAAACTCAGAATTACTCTTGGTCTGTGATAAGAAGGATATGGAGACCTGGAAAAAGCAAAATCTTCCACTCACCATTGTGACTAGATTAAAGGAAAGCAGCAAAACGGAAATGAATCATTTCAGGTATGTGAGAAAAATGAGCTGAAGAAAACATAGGGGAAAATTCCAAATTATTTCATGGTATAGTTCTTGTAATATATTACATAATGAAATATACCACTCTTTGGGCCTGATGCTGCAAAATGCAGAGCACTTTCCGTGGGAGCTCAGACCCCCCCGCCCCAACTCTTGTTGGCTTCAGTGAGATTTGAGAATACTCAGCACCGCCCAGGAGAAGCTAAGCACTTTGAATGGTCAGAACTTTAAGCAGCAAACAAATCTTGATTATACACAAAAAAACCAAAACGCTACATCAAAAGAACATTATTATGTTTGCAAAGTCAACCTGTTTCCTAGTCCCAAACACATGCAACCTGTCTCATCCCTGCCCCATTTCCTTCACTTACTTCCAATTCCAGTCTTCTTACCTAACCAGTTCCAACCTCCCCCATCTTTCCACTCTTTGTTTCACCCGACATCCTGTCCCAGTCTACTCCTTTCCTTCCTCTGGTCCTTCAGTCCCCTCCACTTTCAAATTAGATGGCTTTCTCTTTCATGCTGCCTGAGTGTCAGGGGTCATTGATGGTACAGGAGGGATTCATTCCCTGCTCCCACTTCCTGTCCCTGGCACCAGCTTTGGTTGGAAGTAATCATTGTAAGGAAAGTTAGGCTTTGCCACAGATAGCTCTAGACTGGACCATGCTCATTCACTCTGGGCAGATGGCGCATGTGGAGTCCTGTCAGCATTAGAAGAGGGGAGGGGATGGAGCCTGCTCATTTGCTCTCTGTGGCAATGGCATATGCATTGTCTGGTCAGCACTAGGAATTCTGGGAAACTTGAGCATGCTCAGTCAAGATGGAATCTTCAAAAGTTTTACCTACTACAGTTGAACTCTCTACTGAGCATGTGCAAACTGCAGTTTTTCAGAGGCTTATAACTTGGCCAGATGTGGGTGGATTTTCACAAAGCTGGCAAAAGAGACATCCCTGACACAAAAGCCAACCCATCCTAAATTTTAAGTGTCTGCTCCAAAGCATGAAGACACTAGAGCTTTTCAAAGAAAAGGTTTCCAGAATTTTTTACCATGGGAAAGACAAGATATTCTTTCTAGCCTTATTCACGAAAATGATTGACTGGTTTTGGCTGAAATTTTCCAAGCCCATCCTGATGCAAACAGAAATGAGAATAAGAAATTTTAGCCCACACATTTAAGGTTTGATAAAGTTACAAGCAACAGAAAACAGGATTTTATTAAGGTTGCCTGTCACGTCTTCACATTATAGATGGCACAGTCAAGCCCTGCCTGTAATTAGTTTAGTGTGAAGCTCTTGAAATTCCCATCTGCATATTCTAATTATGTAGTAAAATTATTTCAGTTAATACTGTGTATACCTCTCTAACAGGTTATCATGTCTAGCCTTGTGCTTGGATCTCATTAAGAAATGTGCAGCTCTCTATGGATCTTTGTCATCTTTTCATGAAATAATGCAGCCCATCAGAGTACTCCTTACAGAACATATGCCAGTGAGTGAATACCCCAAACAACTGCAGGTAAATGTTTCCCAAAAATCTAATTGCTGATGCAGAAGTTATTAAATTTTGGGGTCTCAACATGTACTAACAAAAGAACAATGGATATTTAGACTTAAAGTTTTTAATTGAGAGATAAGAGTGGAGTTAAACTCGATTTAATCTGTTGCTTCCTCAATTATGCCAACCTGGCCTCTCTTCTCTCTGGCTACAGACCTTCTAGCTGTCCATCACAGCACCCCCTATAAACCTCAGAAAGCCTTTTGAAACCAGCCAGTCCTGAAGGGTTAAAACACTTCAGGAATAGCAAATGTCCTATAGGTTAGTTGTGATTTTACTGAGAGAGAAGAAGAATGTTGAGGATGCCTCATCTGGGAAAACATTATTCCTGAGACAGCTGATAACTGGTTTGTAAAAGGTGCTATCTTTAATTAGCTTTTAAAATCCTAACCTCATTTGCATTCTCAGGAGTTGCATCAAAATGCTCTGAAAGAGATGGAGGACAAAGGAAAACGCTATACTCCATTGGTGTGTGAGAAAAAGAAGCCTGTGCCATTGAAACTGTACACACCCAAAATAGTGAAAGTGTAAGTATTGTAATCTCTAGAGAAGTGAAGAAAGCAAAATTGCAGGTTAGACATTGAGGTAGCATGGAGAGAGGTTTACAGATAAAGTCATTCTTTACTAAATTTCCAAGCAGAGTAGGCTTCTGGAAAGCAGGAAAAATAAAGGGAATGGAATAGCCTCTCCTACATTAAGTGCACAACTTTGCAAAGGATGGACTACCCTGAAGAAGGGAAGGTTGAATCCTGAAAAATGGAGAAAGGATTGTCGTCTCCTATGGTTAGAGTGTAGGATCTGAAGGGTATTACTAGCTATCTTACTCACTTCTCCCTGAAAAACAGATCCGTAGGTCTTTAACGCCAGAGAGAATAATTGTGATCATTTGATCTGACTTCCAGTACAACATAAAACATAGGAGGGGTATCTGCTTTAAACTTTTGGGGGTCTGTCTAGAGTTCTCAGCTTTGCTGAATTCCCAGATAGCAACAATAGTCAGAAACCCATTTTTTTCATCTTTGGCTGACCAAGAAATTGCATCCCTTCCCATCAGACATAGATTTTGCCACGTACACGTTTATATGTATCTTTTTATATTCTACATTAGATTATAGCAACATCCTAATTGTATTTGGGATTAATTTTGAAAGACATATAGTAGCTTCTACTAATACAGAATGCAGTTACACTCTGCCTCAAGAAGCCTGGCAAGGGCAGTCGAACTTGGACACCCATACTTTGCATTGGCTGCTGATTCATTTCCAAACATTAGTGGCAATAGTTACTATCGTAAATTATGTATAGTGTTGGTCTCAGTTACTCAAGAGACTGCCTCTGCCCTATCACCTGCATTCATCCTAAACGCACTCTGCCTATTTCCTCAGAGTGTGAAAAAAATCGAGTAGCAGCCCCCCTTCCCATCTGCTCCAATCCCTTAGACTATATTGTGAGAAGTATTACCCTTAGAACACATTGTGAGACTCCATTTTTGCCAGGCTTTCCACTAATTGCAGGTGCTGACCTCCTGGATTTAGCCAGCTAGTAACGGCTTTCTTAGTGTCTATACTTCACATGTTAGCACAACAATCTGGAATGTTGCGGTGTATTGGCTCTCTGGAAAAGGTATCTGCTCTTAATCTTAATTAAGCATAGTCAGATGCTCTTGTTAGGATAGCCTGTAAATATATATTTGTGAGACTGTTAAGCCCATAGTGCTGAGAATTGCCACAGGAGTGCACAGAGAGGTAGAATATCAAGAAATCTATTTTTGTGCGTGCGTGCGTGTGTGTGTGTGTGTGTGTGTGTGTAAGCCTAGTTCCTTTGAAGTATAAAAGAGGTGTATACTTTACATATTTTATGCTCGTTCATATATAAACATTCTAATTTCAGCCTGGAGTTTGGAAGAAAACAGGGAGGCAGCAAGGAGGAGCAGGAAAGAAAGATGCTTATTCACAAACACAAACGTGAATTTAAAGGAGCTGTTCGTGAGATCCGCAAAGATAACCAGTTCCTGGCTAGAATGCAGCTTTCAGAAACTATAGAAAGGTAATATTTGGTTGTTTTAATAGCAGTGGAGTTGCTCTGTAAACTGGCCAGTGTTCAGTGTTGGTCTGTGTCAGAACTCGCATGTTGGTCAGCATATGTTGCAGTCAAAACAGTTATTTAACAACTTGGAAGCAATTAAAGTTCCCTGATGTTCATTGCCTCATCAACCCCTATGTATTTTAATTGTGTTGGAAGTTTTCTGTTCCATTCATATAGTCACATGGTCATAGAATTATCAAAGATTAGGGTTGGAAGGGACCTCAGGAGGTCATCTAGTCCAATCCCCTGCTCAAATATTGGTATTTAAGTATCAAACCAATAATATTTTTAATTTAAACTGCACCAGAGGTGGTGGTTCAGAAATGTAGTTTTTTATAAATATTTAAATACATATTGTTCCTATTTTACCTGATGATGTTAGAATAAAGATTTAAACTTGTTTGTTTTTATAGGGATTCCGACAGAAAAAGAAAAGTGAAACAGCTTTTTAGTAGCCTAGCTACACAGGAAGGTGAATGGAAGGCAATGAAGCGGAAGAAGTTTAAAAATTAGACACTGACATTCTGAAACAAGACACCATGGGACATTTTGTTTTTTTATGAGCAAGTAAAAATATTCTGATAGGTTTTAAGGAGATTATATCTGGATGCATTCCTTTTGTGGAAAACAAATGCTTTCAAGAAGAGTCTGAAAAAGGATTCTGATAACTTGGTTACTTGTCTTGCAAAGGATTACCCACGTGTTTTCGTGTGGAAAAATAAAGATAACATGCTTTTTGTATTTGGTGTATTTACTGTCATTAATGATATCTGGATGTATTCATGGTATCTAATATATCAATAATGCACACACTATACAGTGTTCTGAACACATGAACAGTTCTGGAGACCTTTATCTTCTCATAGGAGATTTACAAAGGAAGCACCCATAGACCCAAAATGCGAGGGTACACATGGAAAAATAAAGTGTTATTTAAATTTTCCCCTTAACTCCAAGGAAACAGATTCTATTTTTCTAAATGAGACTTTTTGTATCTGAAGGTTTTATACAAAAAAAGTCCTCATTCGGGAAAATTAATTTTTTACTATGTCTCAAGGTAATGTAGTAATGTAACTGATGAGTAAATAGCATAATGATTCATCAGGTTTTTTTTACAAACGTGTATTCCTGTTAAAGCCAGTGCATAACATCTGCATGCACTCATGCTGAGGAAGATTACCTGTTTTGAGATAGGGATGTAAATGGATAACCACTTAAACAGCTGATTACCGTCAAAAGGGGGGGGGGAGCAGCAGCTGGGCTCAACTCCCCACCAGCGAGAGCAGCTGAGCAACTATCACTGTGGCAACACTTGGAGCCCCAGTAGCTCTTCTGCTGCTTGTAGGCAGCCGAGTTCAGCTATGCTACCCCGCCCTGCGCTCCAAAGCCTCACTGCCAGCTGCGGGGAGCGGAACCCAGCTACGGGACAGATGCACGGAGCTAGGACAGAGGTAGGCTCAGCTCTGTGCCTGGGGAGTGCTTGTGAATGGTGGGGTGACTTGGAGCTAGAGTGGAGGTAGCAGTAGTTGGTCTTCAGTGCCTGCAAGCTCAGGGAGGCTACTCCGGTTCCTGCTAGTTGGGCTTCAAGTCTGCCTGCTGCTAGTGGGGAAACAAGCCTACCAGCTGTGGCCACCTCCACCCCAGGCTGTAGTCTAAGGCCTCAGAGTGGAGGGAGCCCACAGCTGGGCTCGGCTGTCTGCAAGCAGCAGAGAGGCTTTGAGCCCCGGGGGGCATCCTAGTACTAATTCCCCCCATGTGCGTTTAAATGGCTTTAAAATTAATTTTTACATTCCTCTTTTGAAATAGTTGTGCACTTTTGCAAACGACGGGTCTTCAGTTAGCCATTCCAAGCATCCATTTGGATGCTTCCGATAGTTACTTGCTATTCTAGTTGAGGAGGTGCAGAGAATAAGGCCTAAGAATTGGTCTGCTCAGTAAACGGTGGACACACAGAGAGCTGTTCCCGTCAGTGGAGGTCGTCAGAACACTAATGTGTGCTGAAGAAGGGATGAGAGGAATGGAATGAGCGTGGATTGTGCCAGTTGGCATGGAAGGGTTTGTGAACCTGGAGTAGAAGGGGCAATAGAGGAAGTGCATATATAAATGGGTTTAGCTCATGGTGTTTGGGAGAAAGAGCATAACTTACTGGAGCTGGTGAATGAATATGGAGAGCTTGTGGGGCTTGGGTAAAGGACAGTCAAGCAGACCTTTTGTCTCCATTTGAGACAACACGGGGTAAAATACACTTGCTTTTTAAAATTGTGCCTGCTGTCCATAGTTGACAAATATATTTCTAACATAAACCTGGCACTGATCACACGTAACATAGATATGGCACTTTACAGGTACAGGGCACTGTACAGACATTAAGCAATTAATCCTCAGGACACTTTGTGAGAGATGGGAAGTATCCTCATTTTATAGGTAAGGAAACAGAGAGTGTAGTGGCTGTATTTTAAAGAAACCCTGTTAAAGGCACAGGAAGATACCATTGCAATGTGCAGAAAGAACAGCAAATGTGGAAGGCGCCAGCGTGTCTTAGCAGAGAACTCTGCGATGAGGTAAAACATAAAAGGGAAGCTTACAAGAAGTGGAAGCTTGGACAGGTGACAAGGGAGGCGTATAAAGATATTGCTCAGAACTGCAGGGGTAAAATCAGAAAGGGCAATTGGAGTTGCAGCTAGCAAGGGATGTGAAGGATAACAGAATGGGGTTCTACAAGTATGTCAGTAACAAGAAGAGGATCAGGGATAGTGTGGGTCCCTTACTGAATGAGGCAGGTATCCTCATGGTGGATGATTCCGAAAAGGCTGAAGTACTCAATGCTTTTTTTACTTCAGTCTTCGCAGGAAGGGCCAGCTCCCAGATTACTACGCTGGGTAACACAGAATGGAGAAAAGAAGCGCGGCCCTCGGTGACGGAAGGTCAGGTTAGGGACTACTTGAAGTTGGATGTGCACAAGTCTATGGGGCCGGATGAACTGCATCTGAGCATGCTGAGGGAGTTGGCTGAAGTGATTGCAGAGCCGTTGGCCGTTATCTTTGAAAACTCATGGCAAACGGGGGAGGTCCTGGAGGATTGGAAAAAGGCCAACATAGTACCTATCTTCAAGAACGAGAAAAAGGAGGATCCAGGGAACTACAGACCGGTCAGCCTCACCTCAATCCCTGCAAAAATCATGGAGCAAGTCCTCAAAGAATCCATCCTGAAACACTTGGAGGAAAATAGAATGATCAGAAACAGTCAACATGGATTCACCAAAGGCAAATCGTGCCTGACCAACCTGATTGCCTTCTATGATGAGATGACTGGATTCGTGGATGCAGGAAGAGCCGTTGATGTGATATACCTCGACTTTAGCAAGGTTTTTGATACGGTTTCCCACAGCATTCTCGTCGGCAAGTTAAGGAAGTATGGGTTGGACAAGTGGACCGTAACGTAGGTAGAAAACTGGCTAGATCACTGGGCTCAATGGGTAGGAATCAATGGCTCAATGTCTAGTTGGCAACCAGTAATGAGTGGAGTGCCCCAAGGGTCGGTACTGGGGCCAGTTCTGTTCAACATCTTCATTAATGATCTCGATGAAGGGATAGATTGCATGCTTAGTAAGTTCGCGGATGACACCAAGCTGGGGGGAATGGTAGACACGCTGGAGGGCAGGGACAGGATCCAGGGAGACTTAGACAAATTGGAACACTGGGCCAAAAGAAACCTCATGAGGTTCAACAAGTGCAAAGTCCTGAACTTAGGATGGAAAAATCCCATGCACTGCTACAGGCTGGGGACCAATCGGCTAAGTAGCAGCATGGTAGAAAAGAACCTGGGGGTTATGGTGGACAGGAAGCTGGATATGAGCCAACCGTGTGCTCTTGTTGCCAAAAAGGCCAATGGTATATTGGGCTGCATCAGTAGGAGTGTTGCCAGCAGATCGAAGGATGTGATAATTCCCCTCTATTTGGCACTGGTGAGGCCGCATCTGGAATACTGTGTCCGGTTTTGGGATCCCCACTACAGAAAGGATGTGGACAAATTAGAAAGAGTCCAGCGGAGGGCAACGAAAATGATTAGGGGGCTGGGGCACATGACGTATGAGGAGAGACTGAAGGAACTAGGCTTATTTAGTCTGCAGAAGAGAAGACTGAGGGGAGATTTGATAGCAACCTTCAACTATTTGAAGGGGTGCTCCAAAGAGGAGGGAGCTAGACTGTTCTTGGTGGTAACAGAGAACAGAACAAGGAGCAATGGTTTCAAATTACAGCTGGGGTGGTCGAGGTTGGATATTAGAAAAAGCTTTCTCACTAGGAGGGTGGTGAAGCATTGGAATGGGTTACCTAGGGAGATGGTAGAATCTCCATCTTTGGAGATATTTAAGGTCTGGTTAGACAAAACCCTGGCTGGGATGGTTTAGTGGGAGTGGTCCTGCTTTTGGCAGAGGGTTGGACTAGATGACCTCATGAGGTCCCTTCCAGCTCCATCATTCTATGACTTGTGCAGTGCCATTCTGCAAGCAAGGATTAGAATTCATCTCCTCTTTATGATGCCGACAAGGGAGACTACACATATACTGTCATATTAGGGTTGACAAGGTCCCTCACCAAAGGCTGTTATGTAAGTTAAGTTGTCATGGGATAAAAGGGAAGGTCCTTTCATGGATTGAGAACTGGTTAAAAGACAGGGAACAAAGGGTAGGAGTAAATGGTAAATTCTCAGATTGGAAAAGGGTAGCTAGTGGTGTTCCCCAAGGGTCGGTCCTAGGACCAGTCCTATTCAATTTATTCATAAATGATCTGGAGAAAGGGGTAAATAGTGAGGTAGCTAAGTTTGCAGACGATACTAAACTACTCAAGATAGTCAAGACCAAAGCAGATTGTGAAGAACTTCAAAAAGATCTCACAAAACTAAGTGATTGGGCATCCAAATGGCAAATGAAATTTAATGTGGATAAGTGTAAAGTAATGCACATTGGAAAAAATAACCCCAACTATACCTATAATATGATGGGGGCTAATTTGGCTACAACGAGTCAAGAAAAAGATCTTGGAGTCATTGTGGATAGTTCTCTGAAGATGTCCGTACAGTGTGCGGAGGCGGTCAAAAAAGCAAACAGGATGTTAGGGATCATTAAAAAGGGGATAGAAAATAAGACTGCAAATGTATTATTGCCCTTATATAAATCCATGGTACGCCCACATCTCGAATACTGTGTACAGATGTGGTCTCCTCATCTCAGAAAAGATATTCTAGCACTAGAAAAGGTTCAGAAAAGGGCAACTAAAATGATTAGGGGTTTGGAGAGTGCCTCGTATGAGGAACGATTGAAAAGGCTGGGCCTCTTCAGCTTGGAAAAGAGGAGACTGAGGGGGGACATGATAGAAGTATATAAAATTATGACGGATGTGGAAAAAGTGGACAAGGAAAAGTTGTTTAAATACTCCCATAATACAAGAACCAGGGGTCACCAAATGAAACTGATAGGTAGCAGGTTCAAAACAAATAAAAGGAAGTTCTTCTTCACACAACGCACAGTCAACTTGTGGAACTCCTTACCTGAGGAGGTTGTGAAGGCTGGGACTATAACAATATTTAAAAGGGAACTGGATAAGTTCATGGTGGCTAAGTCCATAAGTGGCTATTAGCCAGAAAGGGGTTAAGAATGGTGTCCCTAACCTCTGTTTATCAGAGGATGGAGACGGATGGCAGGAGAGTGATCACTTGATCATTGCCTGTTAGGTTCACTCCCTCTGGGGCACCTGGGCACTGGCCACTGTCGGTAGACAGATACTGGGCTAGATGGACCTCTGGTCTGACCCAGTACGGCCTTTCTTATGTTCTTATGTTCTTATGCACATGCGTAGAAAAGCAGCTTGTAATGTCAGCATATTCATACAATTTTCTTAGGCTGTCACTCTTCATGGAACCAGCATACCAGATACAGGAGGTTATAAACTATTGCTTGTTACACTGATACTGCAATACATGTACAATATCTGACAATATGCCGTATTATATCTGCTTTCTGTCCTCGAGACTCTTAAGGTAGAGTTTGTTTGGATACTTTGGTCATTAAACTATTATAAAGTATCTTCAAGCATCTGGCAAAGTGGGATTTTCTCCCATGAAAGCTCATACGATAAATAAATGTGTTAGTCTTTAAAAGCTCCACAGGACTCCTTGTTTGTTTTGCTGAACTAAACTAACATAGCTACCCCTCTGGATCTTATTAGAAAGTAGTGTTTCCTACAAAATTATGTCCTGCTTTGTCATCTTTTGCACAGGGCATCTGCACAGTAGAATACACTTCTTTTACATTGTACCTGTTTGGTGCTGACTTGCCAAAGAGGTCCAGAAACCTTACAAAATATAATATGAAAACAATGGTTTAAAGACACTATTCTGTCCTTGAGGACAGATATAAAGTTGTGTGGTGTTTTGGGGTGCATTAAGTTTTGGGCAGCTGAGTTGTAGAAAGTGTCTTCCACGTCTATGTATCCAAGGCAAACTGTACACCACAATAGTGTTATTTTTAGGCTGTTGATGGGAATAGTCCTAATGTAGCAAATGAAAACATAATTTCTTGTGCTGAGTGATATTTTTCTCATTAGGAAATACATTGATTACATGCTAGGAGCATAATCACAGTTATCTTATTTCTAATGGGACCTACCATCACTGTTAACAGGAATACCCAGTCTCTGCTGATCCACCTCCCCCAGGAATGCCTTGTAGACTGCAGTCTCTGCGTTCGATTTCAGCCTGATATTCAGTAGGCTCTGGTAGTCTTACTGATACCTGCACAAATCAGCATTAGTGTGTAGTAACTCACATTCTAGCTGGAAAATAATTTCCTGGAGGCCAGCCACTTTCTTCAGGTGATGACCCTCTTTCTCTTGGAGTTGTTTCTGTAGAGCATCATTCTGGGTCCTGAGAGACAGATGGTTTTCCAGGTGAAATGAGTATTTGTTGATCTCTTTTCTCATGAGCTTAATATCCTCTTCATAGTTGGAAGCTTAGCTCTTCAGGGTGTCATGCTTTGGTTTGTGTCATTTTTCTGCTTCAGGCATGGTTGTGGCAGCCAGCTGCTTGACCTGAGTTCTGATATCATGCAGGACAGCAGCAAGGTCTGAGCATCTGAACTTCAGGTCTATAGAGAGATTAGAGCTCTGGATTGGTTTCTGAAGGTCATCCACCTCTTCTTCATGAAGTTTCTTAAAAAATGCAGGCTCATCCATCAACAACTGAACCCATCTCTCCAAGTCAAGCTTCTGCACTGCAGTATTGTCTACATCCAGAACTCTCTCAAGGTCTTCTCAGCCTTTATCTGTTTGGAAGATATTAATTGTAAAATGTAAATTACATTTACATGGCTTAAGTGACAGACTATTAGTCATGTAATATAAGGCCAACTAACTTTAGTTTTCAAAATTAGTCAGAGTCTCCAGGAAGGAAAATCACAGTTGAGCTATTTTTTTCCTTTTGTTCAGATTAATGTTCATTCCCTCAAGATCAATCCATCCCAGAAAATAAATATATGTTTTAATATATGTTTAGTTTGAAGGTGTGATCCAGTCCTTAGAAGTGCTTTTCTAGTCTGCTATTAGCCAGCACACCTATGGAGGCCTTAGAGAACAGCAACAGATCAAGCCCCATTGAGCAGGAAATAATGCTTGAAATTAGTTTTGATCCTATGTACCATATTGTTGTTTATCACAGTCCCTAAAAGTTTGCTGCCTTAGATCCCAGACAGGTTCAGGTTTTGACCTCATCTTGTATATTACCGTATCAAACACATTATTAAAAAATTATTTTAACCTTTTATTAAAGATACAGAAAAGGAAAAAAAAAATAGTTAAAGCACTTGAAATGTAGGATTTTACCTCTAGAGTCTTTAAATGACCCTTCCTCTGTTTATTTGACAGTCTCAGATGGTAATAACCCCTTTTGGGGAAAAGAAAAGTTTGTCAAGATGATCAGGAGCTATCATTGCTGTAGCTGACAAAGTGCAAATCCCATTGTAACACACTGCACCCCTATGTACACCCTTATGGTGGGATTGTGCATCATTCATGTCCATCTCTACAGTGTTGTTATGCACAGGTGGTTTTTGGGGTTGGCAATGCAGGTGCTCGCCTAGGGCCCCGAGCAGTAAGTGGCCCCATTGCCTGCTTTTCCTACCCCAAAAGCCGTGTCTGCCTCAGTCAGCAGCAGGAGGAGGAGCTGGCCCTTGGGGCCAGTGCGGTAGGGAGCTGAGGCCATCAGGTTGGTGAGCCAGGACCATGGGGGGCCCCCACAGGCCTATAGGGGGCCCCATAATGGGCATTCACCTAGGGCCCCAATAGCTAAAGGCCACCTCTGTAGTTATGTATTGTAAAATGCAAAGTATGTCCACGTAAAATGTTTTTGGAATGTTCATGGCATATCGAACATTATTGTTATATTAATATGTCTAGCAATGTCGTGTATAATTATGAGGCTTCACTGTGTAATATTCCCAAATGTATCTCATGGCCTGGGACAGATCTAGGCAAAACTTTACAGAGTTGAGAAACAATTTGCACCTCATTAGGACTTGTATAGAACAATCCCAGCTCAGCATTCTGGAAATAAAGGACTGGCCCAGATAGCAAGAAACGAATCCACATAAGACCAAAATGACTCAGGTCATGGAGGTAGCCATATATGGATATTGTTTGTCACCTGACCCTGAAGGGGGAGGAACATGTTGAAAAAACAAGACATTTACTGCTTTCTCTCTTTTCCACTCCCATCTACAAACAACATCAAACAACTGAAGCATTGATCACAGTGGGAGAATCTGGTTGGAGGCAGACCAACCAGCAGGGCCAGCCCAAGGGTTTTCGGTGCCCTAGGCGAACTATGACTTTGGTGCCCCTCTCCCCCACCCATGTTATAAGAGATAACATATTAAAATATTATTTTTCAAATAGAGAAAAGAATCACTTCCATCTAATTTGGCACCCCTTAAAGCCTGGCACTCTAGGTGACCGCCTAGTTCATGTATATGGTTGGGCCGGCCCCCCCAATCTGTCTGTGGTGAGACTCATCTAACACTGTTAGGTTGCTGAAAATGTTAAACTTAGTGTAGAAGGCAATTTGCTTTTGAATTACTTTTGATCAAATCTGCCTTGCTTTCCTCTGACTTATAATCAGTTACAATCTTTCTGTACTGAATAAATTTGTTTTTATCTAAAGCAGGCCATATGGTTTAAGGTGTGTAGTGATTCCATATGAAGTAACAGAGCATGTTTATATCAATTTATCTTTGATAAACTGACAAACCAATGAACTCGCACGATGCAGTGCATAATGCTGAACATTATGGCTATGTCTACACTGGCAGTTTAAGTCGACTTAAACAAAGCCGCATCCACACTAGGCTTTCATTAAGTCAACTTAAGAAATTCCTTAAGTTGACTTAATGAAAGCTTTAGTTGACTTACGAAGAACCATGGGGTAGGTTGACTTAAGCCTGCTTAGGGCAACCTAACCCTTCTTTAGGTCAACCTAAGCCCAGTGTGGACGTTTAAGTCCACTTTGTGAGGTCAACCTAACGGCAGTTAGGTCAACTTAACAAAGTGGACTTAGTCCATGTCCATGGACAGCACTTTAAGTCGACTTAATAAGGTAGATTTTAAGTCAAGTTAAAGTTGACCTTATTCAGTCGACTTAACAAAGTCGACCTACCTTTTTGTAGTGTAGACATAGCCTATAAAACAGCAATTCCTTGATGGGCTCTTCAAGTGAGGGATTATGGTGACACAGCAATACACCAGTCCAGACTGAAGGGGGAATGTCACACCCATTTTCTAGAAAACAAAATGGGACAAATACATAAGAATAGAACAGTACGGATAGAAAATGCGCTCTGTTCTCAGGTGTTAACTCTTTCTTGCAACCTTGCTGCTGGAGAAACAGGCACAGCACACGCTCTAATCAGCCACTCTGGATCCATTTATGCAGCACCTCCCTTTAAGAAACAGTCTCAGTTTGAGTCAAGTGGAGCTTGCCCTGGGGCTAGTAGCAGTGTAGATCAGTGGTTTTCAACCAGTGTGCCATGGCACACTAGTGTGCCGTGAAATTTTGTACAAAGGTAATGAAAATCAATGTAAAACAAACATTTTCATCTTAAACAATATTCTAGCCAACCAAAATTACACCTAATAACGCTCATGAAAATTAATCGTAAAATTAAAAGCAAGGTATTGGTCTTTCGATTTTAAAGTGTGAGCATTCTAAATGCAGGTGCCCAAAGGCAAAATTGAGATGACGTGTATTTTTTTCTGGTGGATTTGAAACATTAATTACCTTTCTTGTTACGGGCTTTTGGAAAATTTGCTGTCTTAGCTGGTTCAGCCAGACTTTAATTAGCAGAACTAAAAAGGAGAAAGATAAGAAAGAAGAGACAAGCTACTCTGAGACAACTTTAACAGGCAAAACAACAAAGAATGGGGCAGACAAACCTCTAAATACCAGTGATTTTTCATCTATAAAATATACCAAGCCAGAAACAAACAGCCCCTGATCACTTCACTGGTTATTCAGAAGATAAACATACATTTCCCTTAGAGTCATCCAACCCTATAGCCTCCACCCAGCTGACCAAGTCAAATATGATGGAGATTACTGAAAATCTTGTCCGTGTGTAAAAAGAATTTTACCAATCCAAAGGCTTGGACACATTACCAACCAGGTCTTGAATATTTCAGATCTTATCCAAATACAAGCTTAAAGCCAATGCTTATTAACTAAACTAATAATTATTAAAAGAAAAGAGAGTATTGGTTAAAAAGTCATGTACATACAGATGAGAGAAAAAGTTCATAAGTCAGTTTCAAAGTAGAGATAACTGAGTTGCAAAGATCTTAATTAGAAATTACCCAATCAACTTGGGGGTCATCAGTTTTTGTTTAGAGCTTCTGTGTTAGAAATCCAAATGAAGCATAAAATGAAGAAAAAATGGAGATGGTGAAGCGTCCTTATATACCTTCTCCCATGTGGGGGGCGTTTAACCTTAGCTGGTGGAATTTTACAGCCACAAGATGGAGTCCAGGGTCACAACAGCAAGTCACATGTCCTTGCATGCTTTGTGGAGTCACAGGAGAAGCCATTGTTCATGTTCTTGTTGAAATGTTCATGGAGAGGCCCATCGGGCAGGACAGGTTTCTTCTATGGTCTGTTGCACTGGTTGGTAACCCCTGGCACATGTATATGTATATACACACGAGCTAGGCTATGTTTTCAGTTTGTAAATTTACATAGCTTCATTGACTACTCCGATTTACTACAGCAGTAGAGAATCTGACTCAATACCTCTCTACTTTTCTCCAGAGAAGTGTGTATCAAAGCCAGTGAGTTCCATGTTGTTCCATTTGAGCTGCACAGCCTTGCATGTGTGTTCCAAGAAGTTACCAGTCCACACAGGATAAACTTTGGGGTTATTCTACCCAAAATCCTGACCTTTCTTTACATAGCATTTCTCATACAGCCAAAGGAATTCAGTGACACAATGCATCATCTTTCTCAGCAAAGCGGGACATTACAGTCAATAAGCCACCTCTTTATCAATGGTCTCCTTTCAGACTTACAACTACAGCTAACAGTTAAAATGGTCCTTCAGTAACACCTTCAGTCGTAATTTCTCCCTCATGATGCCCAATACTCTTTTGCAGATGGATACATCTGGGCAGGGTACCTAGCCAACCTAATAAACTATTTAACCAGAAATGTATGTGCAGTTTATTCGTACAGAAATTAAATAGCTCTTAAGTTTAATACAAAATGATATAATTATTCATTACAGATACATGCTAGCAAATGTATTTCCTCTTTCCTGCTCCCATCCTTATTTGCCCTATCTATAGTGCCTCCTACTCAGCTCACTACCTGCCACAGACTACTGTCTTTGACAAACTTTGCTTTATTTCAGCTCAGTTCCAAGCAAGTTCCAACACTTTGAAGTCTCAGATGCTCTCACTTCCCCTCCTTCCCCCAGCAGCACTGTTTGCAAGTAGCCTTTATTCTGAGATTCAGTGTAGTAGGTTGCCCACAACAAACTGACCTGAATAAATGGGACTGGTAAGGTATTGTGGGGATGTGAGGAAAGAAGGCAGAAATATAGGAACTAAGTGTGGGAGAGAGAGAATTGGTTGCTAAAGAGAAGCTGGAGGAAGTGCTGAGAAACAATGGGAGGAGAAAAGGTTGCTGAGGAAAAGTAGGAGGGGCTGTTGTTAGAGTTGAAGGGGTCACTGAGAGAAGACCTTTATGAGTCAGAGTCTGGCAACCGCAATGGATTCCATTGTGAAGCATGTAAATTTTCATTCAGCCTGGACTACATTTGGATTAGGTTAGCCCTGTCACGGAAAGCAATTCCTTCACAGTATTAATAATTCTAAGAACTGCAGATGAAACCAGGGTTAAGGCCGGAGCAGCAAATGGAAGAAAGTTCACAGCTAAAGAGGGGACAAATTTGCAGAACCACATCATTTCTATGGAGAGCAGTTTATTGGGACAGACATTTTATGAGATGTCTTTGATATTACAATAAATCTGGGTGAATAAGATTTCTTCTCTCCAATTCAACTTCTCCTTTTGCCTGATTCTATGGAAAACTCCTAAGATTTTGTGACCCCATCTCATCATCAAGTGAATGTTGGATGTTTCTGTCTGAATTTGAGTACCGTATATTGGTTTCAGTGGCATCCCTCTGCATAGAGAAAAGAATATAATTTGGTGATGTGACTTCATTGCAGGATCTCAAAGGAAATGGGCTATATGGCTCAAGTCATTATTAAAAATCAAATATATCTGATGAGCAGGGAAAAAGAACATAGGACAGATACGAAACACGTGTAAGTAGAATATATGTTAAAGTGCTGCATGGTGTGAAACCTGCCCCTAGTGCAATTTTTGTGTTTTATGCTTGGCAGAGGTTAAAGTAGGACAAAATATTCCCCTCCCACACACTCCATAGGCTGTGGAGCAACAGCAGAGTTGTTCTGTGGTTGTGATTGCAAATTGAAAGTACAGCAAAACCCACAGATCCTGCACTCTGTCAATATCTAAACAGAGCTAGTTGAGGCTGCCCTCAAAATGACTGCTCTTGATCTACATTTAGTGCTTATACTATAGTAGAATTAATGCAGCTACTCCTTTGCTAAAAATACAGGAAGGGGGTTACCTAGTGTACATTAACCCTTTGCCTACTCTCTGGGAGTCAAATTCCAAAGGGGTAGCCGTGTTAGTCTATTACAGAAAAACAGCAGAGTCCTGTGACACTTTTAAAGACTAACAGATTTATTTACCGCATGAGCTTTCGTGGGAGAAAATCCCACTTCGTCAGACGCTTTGAAGATCTCTGGGAGTGTGGTTATGCTGGAGCCAATGCAGAGATTTTTGTGTTCAGTGGCAAAGTACCTTGTTTTTATTATTTTCTAATGCAAGAGTAATGTTCCCCCAGTGAAGTTCATGCTGAGTGATTATTTGCTTAAATGTTAGTGAAGTCCTTCAGGGAGATTCCTATGTTTGCTACCACCTTCACACTTCATTCTCCATGACAGTCCTCACTCAGCTAAGGTCTCAGAGCTTTATTAACTAAACGAGTTTAACTCTTAGAGTCACCTCTTGCTGTCAAGTGTGTGGCAGTGACAGGAATAGAACCATGGAGTCCTGACCTCTAGCCAAGAGTGTAAATGCTGATGTATTATCGGCGCTAAGCAAACATGGGGAGAAATTGAAGCAACCGATTTGTATTTAGGGTCCTTTTTTCATTACTGCTCTATTTTATCTAGATTTTTATACTGAATTGGGATCATAGCATCTGAACATCTGTGGCAGTGCTGTCAAGTTTGGTGCTATAGCAAAAATATTTATTTTTAAAATATTTTGTATACAAATAATATTTTTTTTTTAAATTGAACATTTGAGTTGTTGGAAAAGATGGTTCGGCTCATGAGGAAATTCTCATGCACTTGTTCAGGAGTTGCTTTGAACTAATTAAATATTCAAGGACAATGTTGAATGGAATGACCACAGCCTAAGAAAATGCCATTCTAGGACATAGGGTGTGTGGTTACTGAATCAGGACAAGCAATCCAGACTGTAGGAACAGAAACAGTAGTGAAGTTAGCAGAACAAGACTGTGGATTGGATTGGTTTGGAGGTTTATGAAGCCAATAGCAGATGGGATCACAGATAGCAGATTGGGTTACAGACAGGATTACGTCTCTTTATCTCGCCACCCCAGGCAACACACTTGTCATGATACAGAATTGAAGTCCTATTCAACCCTTGAATCTGACTAGATTTCTGCAAAGAGGGCCATTGAACTTAGCTTCAAACTGAACACCCCCATGAAATGAACAAGAGAAATTCATGTCTTCTGTGGGCTTAGTTTTGTAAGGCTCCCATTTGATGTGAATAGTACAAGATCAAGCCCTTGGTCATCCGTTTATATTGTCAAGATTCATTGCACCTACCTAGAAAGATTATAAATATATTTTTCAATGAAAGTTGTTTGTATTCTGTAGAATTATTCTACACAATATCCTTCATTCTCTAATGATCTAGAAGGACTTTTTTCCCTTGTACTCCCCATCTACCGACTGTATCCATTTACCTTTGGTCTTACGAGATTGAGTTCTTTGGGGCACGGTCCATCTTTTTGTTCTGTGTCTGTACAATGCCTCAGACAATGGGGCCAGTGACTAGAGTTCTTTGGAGTTACCCTGCTACAAATAATAAATAACAAGAAGGAACTGTATCCATGATGAGCAGTAGCTTATGTACAAGACCACTCCTTTTTCTTTCACACACTGCACTGGGTAACAAACCACTCAACTAAACAACTGAATCTTAAGATGCTGTGTGAGACAGTAATAGCCTGACAAATTAATCCTGATGTTTAGACCAACTCCTCCAAAGCTAGTCTTCTGAGGAATAAATCCCAGGCACACAGCTATTGGGAAAATGTAAAGTACTTGCTAAAGTTCTGATGGGCATAAATCCAGACCATTGATAGTATTGTATTGCCTTTGAAGAGGACAAAATCCTTTCAGAATCTATATTGCTAGACTAGATGTAGATTTAGACTTTTACTTTGTTTGTGCCAAGAACCCAAGATCCCTTCTTATTTAAAATCAGTCATGCTAGGAGAAAGCATTATAACCCTATTCGCAGCTGCACGCTCAGTTTGATTTTGGCAAGCCGAATACTGTATATAGCTGGATTTTGTCAAGGATTAAACAAGCTGGTACAGATATCAGCCTATTAAAATCATCTCAGACTGAAGTGGAGCAATAACATAATGTTTTCAACGAAAGAATCGTATTATGAAAGGTGCTTACTCATCTTCACAGTGACCTTTTTATGTTTCTACTGGTGTCTGTCATGCTCTGAGAGATTTTGGTTTACCAAAGCCACAGCTAACTGCTGCTATGTAGCAAACTCATAGCACAGCAAGTTGTGTAGCAATCAGGGATCCACAGTTCCTTTCTTCTCAAAGGAAACTGTCAATCATAATCATTTTAGTTGGTGTCCTCTATTACTTCAAGCAGGGACTGCTGCATTGTGGGTTTAGGGTAAATTAGGCCCAGCCTGGGGGCAAACACACTTCAAATCCAGAAGAACTGTGTATGGGAGAGCCCCTCTGGGGATACTGGGAAACATGTGATCTACCTTCTCCTCCCCAGTCATGTGGCTTTTGGGAAAGAAACTGCAGGGAAGAGCCAGACAGAGACTGAAGCTGGCATAGCCTGTGAAGAAAACATTGCAAGCTGGGTCCATTAAATTCTCTCACACCTGTACTGCTTGGCTGTTTACTCCAAGCCCTCCTGTCTCCTCCATCACTGTCTCCAGCCCCTTCTTTCTAGCTAATCCCTTCCTGATATAATCCCACTAAAAATTTAAATAACTAAACCAACCAATTTGATGTTTGGGGTTTAGTCCTGGACACCTGAGCCCTTTGAGCCATTTATATTACTTGTGTGGTCTATTGCCCCTACTTTGCGTCAGTCTTCTAGCTAGGTATGATTTTTTTAGCAGGGACTGTCTTTTATTCTATGTTTGTACAGTGCCTAGCACAATGAGGCTCTCTTCTTGGCTTACCTCTAAGCACTACTAAGCTTCACAAATCTTACGTTTCAAATATAATTTCTTATTTTTTTACCTTACAGGCCACAACTTGTCTCCTTGAGAATTTTGGCAAATGTTGGAGAACCATAATGGTAACTTGAGGCTGAAATCTGAGCTAAAGTTCTCCAAGGCTATGTCTACACTAGAAAATGTTAGGTCGACTTTGTTAAGTCAACTTAATAAGGTCGACTTTAAGTCCTTAAGTCGACATAAATTGCTGGTGTAGACATACCCCAAGTGCCCAGCTGATTAGCAGAGGTGATACTGCGTGGGGAAGGTGTTTGTTTAAAACTTGTCATTCTCTTCACATCATTTAGGCTGAGCAGTGATATTCAGACCTCAGAGGTTCAGGAGCCAAATTAGCAATCAACACTACACAAAAGAGCCATAGTAATGTGAATTCATTGTTTCATTTATTCTAGTATTATTCATATTTAAACAGCATGACGGGAAATATCCAGTTTATATTATTGTCACAGCAAATAAGTTAATAACTTAGTGCAATTTGATAACTAATTAGTTAATAACATAGTAAAAGCATCCTGACTGGTAAATAAATTTAATATCATGCATTGCAAAGAGCCGCAAGAGACAAATTAAAGAGCCGCTTGCAGCACACAAGCCTCAATTTGAGTATCACTGATTTAGGGGCTAGGAAATATATAGTTTGCTGTCAATGGCAAGTTATGATGTCTCCAAACAAGTACAGTTAACAGAGTGCAAATCAGGATCTACTTCACTGTTACTGTAGTTTTCTTTAAAATAAATGGTGTTAAATGGTGTTGTCAGCCAATAATAATAATAATAATTAATAATATCTTCCTTAAATTTATATTGTTAAATTTATATTGTTCCTATAAAATCAAAATATTTTACTGCTGGTTTTTAGCATGTAATTAACTTACACTTATTTTTCCCTCTTATTTAAACAAGGTTTATTTCTGCAAGACTTGTAACTTTTCTGTGTACTACAGGCTGAGTGGTGGGGCAGTATTACTTTCATTTGCTTGTGAGAAACATGGTTTGACATGGAGCTATAAAAGTTCTTCTGAAAAGAAAAGGAGGAATTTGGAACAGGAAGGGGTGAAATATCATCGGAGAAAGAAAAGTGGAAAGTAATAAAGGTGTGGCAGAAAGCCTAAATTTTCTTGATCTTCAGATCAATAAGTGTTTTACAAATATTAAACAAAATCTTACAGTATCCTAAGGTAGGTATTATTCTCATTTTACAAATGGGAGATCCCGAGACATACAGAGAGTCAGAGCTGGGGCCCTGGGCTACTCCCCATTGTGCCCCCCTGTGGTCTGGGGCCCCATACCCCCACTGTGGGGCCCCTACCACCATGGTGGCCTGTGGATGGGCCATCACTGGAAGAGGCCCTGGAGCCAGAGACCTCCTGGCACTGCTCTGGCCAGTCTGCTGCCAGGAATAGCTGGCACATGGTGCGGCCTCCAGTGCAGGGCCCCAGGCCCTGGATGGCCGCACCTCACACCACCTGTCCCCGCCCATCTCCCAGGTGGAATGAACAGGCCCCGCCCCGCCCTGACCCCAGGGATAGGCCAGCTGGCCCAGGGATGGGGTTGGAGCATGGAGCCTGGCCTCTGGCCCCAGCACCCTGCCCTCCCAGCGCTGGCAGAGCAGGCGCACTCCTAGCGCTCCTCCAATCCCTGTCGGCATTGAGCGGGGAGGTCAGGGTGGCCAGATCAAGCAGGAGCCTTAGGGGCTGGAGCCCAGGGCCCCCTTTAGGCCAGAGCCCCTGCATTAATCTGGCGCTGCAGAGAATAAGTGACGTGCCAAAGATCACAAGGAAGTCTGAGGAAACCGAAAATAGAATCCATTACTCATGACTCAGTCTTGTGCTTTAACCACATGACCATCCATAATCTAAATTTATAATCCAATATTTATACAAATACCAAATGACACAGAGGATTTATATGAACGAGTAAGGGAGTAAAATACTATGTCAGAAGATGGACTGATGAGAGTGGACCAGCCGTG
>ML685851.1:10940495-10952286 GCA_007922175.1 Pelusios castaneus
AGGCTGAGGCAATTTGGGGGGCTGTCTCAGGTTTGGGGGTGCCAGGGGTTCAGCAGGGCAGTTCAGAGGCCTGGTCAGTTTGGGGGGGATTATCTGAACGAGGGGCTCCCAAACAGCTGTTGAGCGGGGCTCTACCCCCCCAAATCCCCTCCTCCGCAGGCGGGCCGCTCCCCAAATGAACTCCCCCGAGGGGCGGGCGGGGCTCGGGCCGCCCTGGGAAGATGTTCTCGGCCCCGGGCAGGGCAGGGCTCTCGGCCCCGGGAGAGGCAGCTGCAGCAGCCCGGAAGAGGAAGCGCCGTGGCCGGGTGGATTCGGAGCCGTCTCGCCCGCTCCGGGGAAGCAGCTGCTGGTCCCAGCATCCAGCGGCGCCGGGCTGGCGGAGTGGGGAAGCCGCAGGTACGAGAGCGCCGGGGCGGGGAGCGTGCACCTGGGGAGCCGGTGCTGGTCACACTGCGCTCGGCTGGGCAGCTATAAACAGTCAGCCCTGCCGTGCACGGGCCGGGGAAGCTTTCCCAGCCAGGGCTTGCAGAAAAATGCCCGGGGGGAGGAATGGGGGTTTGCTCCAGCAAAGCCAGGAGCTGCGGGAGTCGGGGCTGGCATGAGCAAGTGTGAGTCTGGGCTGCCAGCGGCTGCTTTTGCTGGAAGGTGGAGGATGGCGAACATGCCCCAGTCGCCAAGGTGTAGCCGTGTTAGTCTAGCTCAGCACGACAGCGGAGTCCGGTGGCACTGAAAGACTAACCCCTGTAAAAAGCATGAGCTTTCAAGGGAGAAAATCCCACTTCGTCAGATGCTAGAGGAGGGGGAACGTGATAAATATATCGCCACCAGACTCCTCGGCTACGTCCACACTACAAAATGTGGAAACAGTGGTTTCCCTGATCAGGGACGTAGTAAATCGACCTAACTGCCCTTAGGTCCCCCTAATAAAGTGGACTTAAGCATCCACACTGTGCTTAGGTCGACCTAAGGAGTCGACTTAAGGGTTAGGTCGACCTAACCGGCGGTTCTTACTAAGTCGACCTAAGCTTTCATTAAGTCAACTTAAGGAATTTCTTAAATCAGCTTAATGAAAGCCTGGTGTGGACAGGGACTAAGTTAGGTCAGCTAAAGCCTCCTTAAGTGTAGACATAGCACTTGTTTGCAGGGCCGGCCAACCATACAGGTGATTCACTAGGCGGTTGCCTAGGATGCCAGACTTTAAGGGGTACCAAATTAGATGGAAGAGAATTTTTTACATGTTATCTCTTATACCACGTTGGAAAGGGGCGCTAAAAGCCCTTGGGCCGGCCCTGCTTGTTTGCTGTGCCACAGTTGGCGTCCCGAAGGTGCAATGAGGATGGTAAAGGGAAGGAGGAAGCAAGCAAGGAGCAGGGGAAACCCGAGGGGATTTGTGGAGGAAACTCAAAGAGGGAGCGGTTACAGGTGTGTCTGGGTGGGGAAAGTTCCCAGTGAGTGAAAAGATTTCTGTCAGGAAATTGCACCTCTGGCCCCTTCATGGCCTCCTTGGAGGCTGCCCTGAGAGGTCTCAGGCCTCTAGCCATTGTCTTTCTTGGGGCGGCGCCCTGCCACTGCTCCCTCCAGACTGGGCACGTGGGCTGTAATTATCTTAGCAGGTCTGACTTCAAGTCAGCACCCGCACTTCTGTTCTCAGGGGACAATCACTGGGTTAACCAGTGACTAAGCCACCTCTCATAAAACAAAGTATTGTTTAGAGCAAAGGCATTATAAAGGAATTCCAGAGAGGTAGCTAGTGTTATTCTAATTCAGTAAAACAAGCAAGGAATCCTGTGGTACTTTTAAAGACTAACACATTTATTTATCGCATGAGCTTTAGTGGGTGAAGTCCCACTTTGTCAGATGCTAGAAAATGGAAGAAACTTAAAGAGGGAAGATAAATCCTGTGATTACATTTCACTGCATCAAGTCAGATTCAGCAAATCAAACAATTTGTATAGATTCAAACAAGGTGGAACAACATATCAGAAAGTGGTGAGGTTGAGAGGTGAGAATCACTGTTTGTAGTGAAAAACAAAAGAGGAGTCCTCTGACACTTATAAAAGACTAATATTTGTAATGAAAAAGCCAATTCATGTCTCTATTCAAACCCAAGTTGATGGTATCAAATTTCCATATGAATTCTAACTCTGTGGTTTCTCTTTGAAGTTGCGCCATCAGGGGCTCATTCACCTGCTCATCCACCAGTGTGATATATGCCATCAGGTGCCAGCAATGCCCCTCCATCTTATACATTGGACAAACTGGACTGTCTCTGTGCAAAAGAATAAATAGACACAAATTTGATATCAGAAATGGCAACATTCAGAACCAATAGGGGATGACTTCAGTTTCTCTGGTCACAATGGGAAAGACATGACTGTTACTGTTCTTAAACAGGCTAATTCTAAATTAAAGCTTCAAAGAGAAACCACAAAGTTAGAATTCATATGGAAATTTGATGCCATTAACTTGTGTTTGTATAGAGACATGAATAGGACTTCTCATTACAAACATTAGTCTTTAAAAGTGCCAGAGGACTCCTTTGTTTTTTCACTACAAACAGTGATTCTCACCTCTCTCAACCTCACCACTTTCTGATATGTTGTTCCACCCTGTTTGAATCTATACAGCTTGTTTGATTTGCTGAATCTGACCTGATGCTGTGACATGTAATCACAGGATTTATCTTCCCTCCCATACTGTAACTTTCCCCCCATTTTCTAGCATCTGATGAAGTTGGACTTCACCCACAAAAGTTCATGCAAAAATAAATGTTAATCTTTAAAAGTGCCACAGGACTCCTTGCTTATTTTATTATAATGAAGCATATCTTAAAGGAAAAAAGTTTCTAGGCATGCCCAACTTACCCAGCATCATCCATCTTTCACATGGAAACCCTGGCAGTTTCCACGGTATTTCAGGTCCTGCACAGGGTCTGTGCCGCTGGGTCACAGTCTCATGCCCATTTATGGAGTGAGGGTGGGTGACCTCTCTCCCAGGCCAGAGCTATTGCTTAATACAGTTTCCAGTTCTTTTGCACATGCTGTTGCTGTCTGTATAGCATGTTTGACAAAAATCAGAATATTCTATTTCAAAAGCACAGATTTCTTTGCCAGGCCTCTTGAACCAGGTCAAATCACAGACTTCTTTTCTGCATAACAGATTTGCATTATTTACCCCCGACCTGTAACTAAGAATTGTAGCATCTCTTACTGGAGGCAATGCTGGGAGTAGGGGGATTCCCCTCCCCTGATGGTAGTAGGGAGTAGTAGGTCCCCTCCCCTGATTTTTTTGGTTGGACCTCCCCCAACTCAGACAGCCTGGATGGCTAGCAGAGGTGAGTCAGAGGGTGGATTGGTGGTGCAGGGCTGGCCTTACTGTGCCCCAGCTTGTGAGACTTTACTTGTCACCTGTGTTTCCATCACATTTTTCTACCCTCATAGCTGTGCTCCCTAGGGCTATGTCTACACTTGTAATTTTAAGTTGACTTAACTAAGTCGACTTAAAGTCGACTTAGTTAAGTCGACTTAGTGAGTCTACACTTAAAATTAAAGTCGACTTTGGGGGGAACTTACAAAGTCGACCTAGAGCATCCACGCTGGATGCCTAGGTCGACTTCAAGGGGCTAGGGGGACCTAGGGTAGGTCCACGGGGGCAGGGGGGCACCCCTTGCCCAGTGCCAGGGGGCTCAGACTTTGCCCCATTGTACATAGGTACAATGGGGCAAAGGGGGTCAATGACCATGGCAGAGCATAGGGGCAGGGTGGGCAAGGCTCTGCCTTGCCCTGTGGGAGGGCATGCCAGGCTCCCCCTGTGCCTCCCCCCTGGCAGAGAGAGCATTGGTGTAGTCCTGGGGTAGCCCTAAGTCGACTTAGGGCTACCCCACGTCTACACTGGCTTAAGTTGACTCTAAGGAGTTGACTTAAGCCCTAAGTCGACTTATTTCGAGGTTTAATAAAGTCGACTTAATTTTCATTAAGTCGACTTTATTTTCCTTATGTTGACTTAAGCAAGCTGCTTAAGTTGACTTAAGGAAACTGTAGTGTAGACGCAGGGTAAATTAAGTCAATTTAAGCAAGCTTAAGTCGACTTAATTTACAAGTGTAGACGCAGCCTAGGTGGCTGTCTTGCTTGCTCTGGCCTAGTTAAGAACCTGATACCCCGTTAGTGATTTGAGTTCCTGCACTGAGCCAGAAATGCAATCACTAACTTGCCCATAAAGATATGTTTATAAAGTTGGTACCAAGTCTTTGACTATTCTATGTGTCCATAGCATCTGTCACATCTCAACATAATAGTCTTTGATAATAGTCCTCCAAAGCATTGCATCTGTCACTATTTCCTTGAACTAAAATATCCCCTACTATAGAATGGCTATTCCAAGAAGCGAGGGGGGTTGCTATGGCAGAGATGCAGTGCTCCTTGTATTGAATGAAGGCCAGAATTGCTGTTATTGTAAATTGTAATCTGGTTTGCTGGCTGGAGAAGAAGCTGCTGCTGCTGCTGCTGCTGCAAAACCCAAAGGCTATGTCTATACTTACAAATTAAGGTGACTTAAGGAGGCTTAAGTCAACTTAAACAAAGCCACGTCCACACCAGGCTTTCATTAAGTCGACTTAAGAAATTCCTTAAATTGACTTAATGAAAGCTTAAGTTGACTTAATGAGAACCACCCATTAGGTTGACTTAAGCCTTCTTAGGTCGACCTAACCCTTCTTTAGGTCGATCTAAGCCCAGTGTGGACGTTTAAGTCCACTTTGTTAAGTCGACCTAAGGGCAGTTAGGTCGACTTAACGAAGTGGACTTAGTCCACGTCGATGGACACCACTTTAAGTCGACTTAATAAGGTTGATTTTAAGTAGACTTAAAGTTGACCTTATTAAGTTGACTTTACAAAGTCGACCTAACTTTTTGTAGTGTAGACATAGCCAAAGAGGCCACAACTGATGGAGCACATTGAAAGGAATCCCTAGCACCTGAAGTTTCATCTCTGTCATTAGTAAATGATGAAGGTTATGACATAATAGCTACAACTAAAATTGAATAGGTTGTGTCTCATAATTGTTGTGTCAACATAAATAGGCGCAGCCTCTACATTGGCAGGAGAGAGAATGAGAGAAGAAAGCATGAAGGGTGTCACTCTGTGTGCTATGCGTGTAAAGTATATATGTGAGAGATACTGTATAATGGTCATAAAATTAGAAAGTTCTGCATGGTGGTGAAATTTTTTGTTTAAGTAGGCAAGTCATGAAAAAACAAAGTAGAATTTACAACGGACCTCTCCTGATCACTAACCAGAAAAGAACGAGAATGAAAAATTCTTAGCCAAAGTGTCAAGGCCTAAACTAATGCTAACAGTTGACTTCAACTAACCTGATATCTTTTAGATGAAGAAATCGTCAGGTCTCCTGATTTCTGGGTTTATGTGATACAACATTCACAATTAAAAAAAAAATTGAAACCGACATTTATCCAATAAAACCCAGAAATGGTCACACGGCATGTCTACACAGAGTAGTGGACTACTGGGATGTGATTTCTAAAGTGCACTAATGTGGCACATTAATTGGTTCACCCTGCTGGTATTCCCTAAAGTGTAATGGTGTTTGAAATGATACTTCATTAAAGCATAATAGACAACATAACAAAGAGGTTACTCATTATTACACCATATACAGGGCCGTCCCTGGGGGGGGCCAACGGGGCCATTGCCCCGGGCCCCGCAGTTACGCGGGTCCCGCGTTGTCCCGCTCCTAGGGGGCAGTGTGGGGCCTGCATCGCGGCCCCCACATTGCCACACTCTTCCCTGCTTCCCACTGCCTTCGGCAGGGAGCCGAAGGCAGCGGGTTGGGCAGGGAGCACTAAGCCCGGCCCCTGGGCTAGCCCTCCCCGCCCCTGGGGTGGAGCTCTGGCCCCGGCCCCGGCCCCGGCCCCGGCCCCGGCCCCGGCCCCGGCCCCAGCCCTTGCTGGCGGGCTGCCCTTGGCCAGAACCGGCTCCCGGCAGCGGCCTCAGGTCCCCGGCTGGGGCACCGGCTGCAGCAGCCTGGGATCCTGGCTGCGGCTGACTCCCCCGCACTGACAGCTCCCCTTGCTGGGGCCGGGGCCGGGGCCAGAGCCAGCGGCCTCAGCCTCCCCGCCTGGGCTGGCTCCCTGGGGGGGTGGAGCGGCCTGACTCCCTTCCAGCATGGGCAGGGGGGGGCCCTGCCTCGGCCAGTTGGCCCTGGGCCCTGCTCCCCCCATGGGACAGTGTTGACCATATACATTACTTCTTACAATATATTCAAAAACTGCCCAGATCCTATGGTTTTGAACATCAACATAGAACTAAAAAATGTCTAATAAAAAGCCTGGAAAAACAGATGCTGTTACAAATAATGCTAAATATTTATAATTGGAGTGACTTGCAATTAAAAAAACCGTACCATACGCTCTTATATAAAAAGAAATGAACGGTTACATGGAAAAGTAGGTTAAGCTGCATTATTCCAACAATTTTTAAATAAATGGACTGCAAATGTCGTCTTGTTTTTTTTTTTTTACCTGAGAATATTAATTCTGTAATAGTTGTGCATTTTTAATTGAATTCCAATTTTCTTCCAAATGTGGCTTCACACAAATTCCAAATAAAAAATTATCATGTAGTAAATAAGATACGTTTTAGTCACCATTTTCTAATACTAAAAAAGTAAAAATCTGAATAAATGTAAATATTAAGAATCTGAATAAATGGAAGATACACTATATAATTGCTTAAATGAATGTATATAGATGCACAATATCTTCCTGGTTACCAAAAAGAAGTATCTAATTTAGTGTAAAGGCTACATTGTGTGCAAATCAACATATTTTAATACCAGCCACATTTTATACCAACCAATGAGAATGAAGTTTTTGTTAGAGAAATAACTAAAGTACAAATACAAAGCAAGTTTAAAAAGAATGATTTAAAGTATTGTGTCATGCTTGCTGATTTAAACCACTTTCATTTAAATCACTCTGCCTTGTTTGACAAACTGCTAACTTTTTGTAATATGTTGCGGACCGACACATAGACAAATTATAAACTCTTCAGAACATGGACTGTCTTCTATGTTTAGCCATTATCAGAATATAAATAATGAAAATATTTTTCTGATAGGCAGGCAGGCAGTACAAGAAATTAAAATGAGATCTTTGTAAAGAGTTAGCTGCTTTACAGTTATGCCCTGCCTATGGTTTTCATATAGATTTAAAGACATATTAGTAATTTAAAATCTAAATTTGTTTTCAGTGTTTCTTCCTATTGCTGAGCATGACACTCTCCTTCAAGTGGTTAGCATGTCAATTTGTTTTAGATCTTTTTATAATATTAACCACTGTAGTATCTACTGTAATTCCGTGCTCGATAAACTTTTCCATTTCATGTTTACACTTTAATGCTGGATTGTAAGCATTTGTACAAGGTAAATAATGATAGAAAAAGTTTGTATTTAAATATGGAGGATAGATAGTTAGTGATACTGTGATTTAGCACTCTGTCTTGCTAAGAAACACATTCATTTAGCTGGAATTGCCTGTACCAAGTGCTTGAAATTTTCCCTTTAACAGTGATTCTTACCAGAACAGAGAAGCTGAGTGATTAAAAGACCAGGAATTGGGAGGTCAGGGGCCTGTTCTGTTTTAGAAAACAGCCACCCCAATAGTGAACCACAATTCTAATCTAATAATTGCTATAAGTTTGCACTGGGGGAAATGGAGTAAGAATGAGTCAGCAATTTCTTCCACTTTGGGTGAAATAACTTTAGTACTTGAAATGCTTCAGTGTGAGTGCTGTTCTGTTGTTTCAGAAGTGCAGTGCCTGACAACATGGCCACGAGAACAGAAGAAAATAGCTGCCCTGCCAAAGACAAGTCAGAGGCTGAAGATGACTCTGGTCCAGTGATCACCATTGTCTTTCTGGCACTCCTAATAGATCTGCTGGGATTCACTCTTATTTTGCCACTTCTTCCTTCAATCCTTGATTATTACAGCAAGAATGATGTAAGTAAGAACTAACCTGTTCCTGCTGAAAATACAGCCTGGCCAGAAAATATTCTGAAGAACGGGATCCAGAGGGAGGGAGTATGTGGGGGTGCCCATTCCTCTGACATAGCTCAAATAGCTATATGCAGAATAAATACCATCCCCAAAGCTGGAGAGTATTTCATAGAATCATAGAAATGGGAAGGGACCATGAGAGGTCATCGAGTCCGGTCCCCTGCACTCATGGCAGGACCATGTACCATCTTAAACCATCCCTGACAGGTGTTTGTCTAACCTGCTCTTAAAAACTTCCAATGATGGAGATTCCACAACCTGCCTAGGCAACTTATTTCAGTGGTTAATCTCCCTGACAGTTAGGAATTTTTTCCTAATGTCCAACCTAAACCTCCCTTGCTGTAATTTAAACCCATTGCTTCTTGTCCTGTCATCAGCGGTTAAGGAGAACAATTTTTCTCCCTCCTTCTCATGATAACCTTTTAGATACTTGAAAACTGTTATCATATCCCCTCTCAGTCTCCTCTTTTCCAGACTAAACAAAACCAGCTCTTTCAATCTTCCCTCAAAAGTCAAGTGTTCCAGATCTTTAATCATTCATGTTGCTCTTCTCTGGACTTTCTCCAATTTGTCCACATCTTTCCTGAAGTGAGGTGCCCGGAACTGGACGCAATACTCCAGTTGAGGCCTAAACAGCATGGTGTAGAGCAGAAGAATTACTTCTCGTGTCTTACTTACAATACTCCTTTTAATACATCCCAAAATGGTGTTTGCTTTTTCTGCAACAGTGTTACACTGTTGACTCATATTTTGCTTGTGGTCCACTATGACACCCAGATCCGTTTCTGCAGTACTCCTTCCCAGGAAGTCATTTCCCATTTTGTATGTGTGCAATGGATTGTTCTTTCCTATGTGGAGTGCTTTGCTCTTGTCTTTATTGAATTTTATCTTATTAATCTCAGACCATATCACTGGTTTCTTCAAATAATTTTGAATTGTGAACCTGTCCTCCAAAGCACCTGCAACCCCTCCCTGCTTGGTTTCATCTGCAAACTTTATAAGTGTGCTCACTATGCCATTATCTAAATCAATGATGAAAATATTTAACAGAATTGGACTCAGAACCAATCCCTGTGGTATGTACTCTGCTAGTTATGCCCTTCTAGTGTGACTGTGAACCATTGATAATTAGTCTCTGAGAGTGGTTATCCAAACAGTTTTGCACCCATCTTATAGTAGCTCCATCCAAGTTGTACTTCTCTAGTTTGTTAACAAGAAGGTGATGGAAGACTGTAACAAAAGCTTTATTAAAGTCTAGATATAACACACCTACTGCTTCCCCTCTACCCACAAGTCTTTAGATTGTTCTGATGGATTTGATTGATTTGTTTTGCTCTGCCTCGTAAGACTTTCTCACCTTTGCAATGAGTCAAGGTCAGATGTCTGTGTTTGGGGAAATACAGAGATTACTAAGTGGCTAGGTCTTGCAATTATCCTGAATTGCTCTCCTTGTAGCCATTCGTTTACTCTCCTGGGGCCCCCTGGTCTCCAGCGGTGAGTGGTTGAATGAGAGGTTTCCTCTAATGCTAGGCTTCTTACTGCTGTGTGACTCGGTTGAGATGAACTTTTATGAGGTCTGAAGCCCTGGTCTCCTGGTAAGTCTGTAGTCTCTATTCTGTCTTTCTTGACTGAGTGAGTAAGGGGCCACAACTGACGCTCAAGCTCTGCGAGGTGGGGAGGGAACTGTACTTTATTTTCTTAAGCCAATCCTAAGTGTCCCTTACAGCCAAGCCAGTTGAGTGTGGTGGTGTGCATCCACTGTTCCTCATCCATCTCTTGTGAGCTTTCTGTCTGACTTGCTATTTATTTCTCAGCTATATTCCCCTCTCTTCCCGAATGTTTAAATCCATTTGCATGACTACTCAATTCCCAGTGCCCAGAACTAAGTTGTAATGGAAGATATTGAAACCTTTGTTGACAGTAGGTTTTACGGGTAAATAGATTCCTCAGATTAAAGCAGTGCACAAGATCTGGTGATCTTTCTTTTTTTGAGATCCCCCCCCCCGCCTCATTCACTCAGTGCTTTAAGCTCTCTTGCTCTATCTGTTGCCACCACTTTAATTCCCTTTCCTTTTTACGCTGCTCTACTTGGGTGAAGATTGGCCATATCCCCCTGCTAGGGACAGATTTAGGGGTAGGCAACCCAGGCAACTGGGATGCTGGGCTCAGGGGTGCCAGGGTCAGGGTGCTATTTTTGCTGTTAGCAACAAAGGGAAAGTGCAGGTTTTCAAAGCTTAGGTTCATTAAAATGAATCTTTGATTGTTGATGGTCGGACAGGAAACTGACATTGCATGCTATTTGATCGTTTGAAACTGCGTTTGGCCAGACTTTGGATCTCTCTGATGCTGTGCTTCAACCCAGGAGGGCAAAGGCGAGAAAAGTGCCCTTTTGAACAAAAGGACAAGGGTTAACATTCTAAGGATATCTGTCACCTATTGTAACACGCTTTAATACTGGCGCACCCAATGCTGGTGCATATTTCAATTTCTTGATCTCAGTATATTTCAGTTATTCTTAGCATTAAAGAAGTTTCTATACTTTTAAAGGAAAAAGGGTTTTTTTTATTTGCATATATATAGCATGAATAAATACAGACTTACAGATCTTAGCATACAAATTTATTATCTTGTATGACATGGGTAAATCATGCCTACAAATGGTGCATCTCGGGCCAGCCCTGCTTCCATGTCCCCAGACACTCTCATGCTGATGATCAGCCTAAAGGAGAAATATCAGCTTCTGGGTCTTCTTCAGAGCAGATCAGCAGAAAGCACATGGATGGAGCAGTGAATATCTGGATACAGCTAGCAAAATGCCAGTCAGCATGCTGCTGAAGCTGCACCGAACCTCACAATCCCATGTCCTGTTCGGGGTACTGTCATGTAAACTGGGAACCCTCTTGAAGCTTTGCTTCCCTCCATCCCCACTCCAAAGGCAGGATTCATGTGCCCCAAAAGCCATCTATGGCTAGACAGTATATACCGGAGTCATGAAGAAATGTGACAGATCTGTGCTCCCCCCAGGTTTCAAACAGTCTCCTAGAAGAGCTCCTTCAGTGTGGCTGATCCCCAAGGAGTCCCACTTTTCTCTCAGGGAAGGCCTTGCAGCCTTACTAGACAGTATCTTCTGGGCTACAACACTCCTCTTTTATGCTGTGATCCTCCAGCAGGTGCAGTTGAAATAGACAAGTAGAATCTTGTACACACTTCAGGGACAAAGGCACCCTTGAGCAAGTATTTGCGGTGACACCAACGCAGCATTTTCCAAAGAGGGTAGGCGTTATTTGCCAACTGGAACACAGCACTGGAAGTCCTTAGGTTAGTAAAGGTTAAAGCATAATCTACGGTATTCTGATCAAGCCAGAGTAATTCAGCAACCAAGTTGTAGTGAACTCCATTTTCCAGGTCTCTCTCTCTCTCTGGCTATGTCTACTCTTGCACTTTTAAGTCAACTTTAACTAAGTCGACTTAGTGTGTCTACACTTAAAATTAAAGTCGACTTAAAGGGGAATTTACAAAGTCGACCTAGAGTGTCCACACTGGATGCTCTAGGTCGACTTTGTGGGGCTAGGGGGACCATGGGCAGGTCCACGGTGGCAGGGGGGGACCCCCTGTGTACAATGGGGCAAAGGGGACAGGGACCTTGGCAGGGCAGAGCCCTGTGTGTGATGCTGTCTGGATTTAGGGAAGCATTTATGATATTATTTTCTATGGATAT
>ML685851.1:10952686-11012922 GCA_007922175.1 Pelusios castaneus
ATATCCATAGAAAATAATATCATAAATGCTTCCCTAAATCCAGACAGTGTCACACCGTGCCCACATGCCCTGCCCTTTGGGGGGCATGCCAGGCTCCCTCTGTGCCCCCCCCGGCAGGGAGGGCATTGGTGTAGTCCTGGGGTAGCCCTAAGTCGACTTAGGGCTACCCCAGGGCTACATTGGCTTAATTCGACTTTAGAAAGTCGAATTAAGCCTTAGGTCGAGTAGAAAGGTGGTTTAATAAAGTCGACTTTATTTTCCTTAAGTCGACTTAAGCAAGCTGCTTAAGTCGACTTAAGCAAAGTGTAGTGTAGATGCAGGGCACATTAAGTCGACTTAAGCCAAGCTTAAGTCGACTTCATTTACCAGTGTAGACGCAGCCTCTCTGACTTCCAGTAGAGAGCCCACCTTTTCCAGAAGCTGAAGCCCACACTTATCCTCTGTCCCTGTCCTTTGTTCTCAAGCTGAGTTCTGTGCTCAGGATCCCTATGCAGAGTGTCAATTCATGAGTCATTGGAGCTTGCATTTTTTGTCTGGACCCTGTGTTGATCTGGGTCAATTTCAGCCAATTGCTTAATGTCTCTATTCATTCCACCCAGACAGCAAGGAGGCGTGCACACCCATATCTCTTAATCTGCCCTAAGAACAAACGTAATCCCTTTCTCCCCGTTGGGTCACAGTGCAAATATGGGGGAAACCTAAGGCACACAAAAGCCTCATAAAAATAGTGCAGAAAGTTCCTACTTTGTCACAACATGTTCCTCACTCAAGTAAAATATGAGGAGTTTGGTTTGGGCTGGTAGCCTAGTGCTTTGTGTAGTGAAGTGCGAGTCTTGGGTCTCCTTCCCAGTCCTAGCCTATTGCTCTAGGAAGTGAGAAGGAGACAAAGAGTCCTGTTTTGTACATCAGCATCCCCGCTGATTAACCAAGTGTTTTCATAGCTCCTTCCCTTTGCCAGAAGGCTGGTGGCTGAGACACTTGGTTTCTCAGGTGTGTGTGTAATGTGGAGGACAAACAGAGAGAGTCTCAGAATGCTAACAGGGATGTAGAAGAGTTGGCAGGGGTGAGATATGAGTTTGTAACTCGAATTGAGGCTCTATTGTGTATAAAATCCAGTCTTAGCAAATGTAAAAGTCAGTGCCTAACTCTATAGCATTTATTCACTATCTTCTGCTCTGTGTTTCAGTCATATGTTCCCATGTGACATGATGGGGCAAATTCTAACCCCTACTGTATGGTTGTCAAGGACTCTTCTTGCAATGGAACCAGCTTGGCTTTGCTATGTGGGGAAGGGCTAGAGGCTGAGAGCCAGCTCATGGGCTTTGCATCCCATTCATGCTTCAGACCCAAGCATTGGCCTGTGGGAGTCTGTCTGTGCCACCGTGGCATTGATTTTGAGAGCGAGAGAGAGGAAAGGGCAAGGTTCAGGTCAACATATCAGTGACTACATTGATTCATTAGACATATCTCCCATTTGCACCCATAGGGAAGGAAGTTGTCTAAAGTGGCCTTTGGGATACAAAGCAATGCTACGATTTTGCAAATTAAAGCCAGAGCCTCCAAGAGATAATTCATTCCCTTAGTGCCATTAACTCCACGGCTCTCTCTTTTGTAGGATGGTTTCTATCTGTCACTGCAGCATGGCGTGGACTGGTTTGCTGCCGTGGTTGGGGTGCCACAGGAGAGGAAGTACAATACTGTCTTGTTTGGAGGTATGAATGGAACCATAATGTAGTATTGTTTTCAGGCTGTCTTCTAAGTTAATGTTTTTATTGTAAACATACGTCACCAGTATTAGATTGGGGCTTAGATACCACAGTAAAAAGATACGCTAGACATACCCAAGAGAAGCAGCGTATACATCTTTGATGAATGGCGCTGCTTGTATGGAACTGAGAGCTCTGACTAGTCAGACAAGCTGTCCAATCTATTCTGCAGTAATGCTTCCTAGGCTAGGCCTGCTGAGCCTGTACCGCTTTAGCATTGGGCCTCCCAGGAATGGAGGCAAATCAGCAGGAGGTGTCCAGTGACAGGTAAGATTGATCCTCTCTGCAGTGTCTATGGACCTGGGGAAGGAGCTGTTGTGCAGAGTGCAGTGCTATTTGTTGGCAACAGGGCATTTCTTTTGCGACTGAATCTTCTCCAGTTCCTCCATGAGTCATTGCAGGCAGCGAATCAAGGCCTCTGAAAGGCTCATTCAAATTTGTTAACAGTGAACTGGGGGCGGTAAGACTCACTGTCCCGTGGGGGGAGTGGGGCCCAGGGCCAACTGGCCTAGGTGGGGCCCCGCCCCCCTGCTGGAGGGGAGTCGGACCGCTCCCCCTGCCCCCTCCCAGGGAGCCAGCCTGGGCAGGGAACCTGAGGCTGCTGGCTGGGAGCCGGCTCTGGCCCCGGGCCGGAAAGGGGGGAGCCGGCCGCAGCCAGGACCCCAGGCTGCTGCGGCTGTGGCTGCGGCTGCGGCTGGTGCCCCAGCTGGGGACCCGAGGCCGCCGCCGGCGAGGGCTGGCCCTGGCCACGGCCACATGGGGCAGGCCAGCCCAGAGGCGGGTCCCGGCCACCTGCCCCACCCCTGGGCCTGCCTGCTCCGCCCCGGGGGCGGGAAGGGCTAGCCCAGGGGGAGGGCTTAGCGCTCCTTCCCGCCACGCTGTGTTCGGCTCCCTGCCAAAGGCAGCGGGGAGCAGGGAACAGTGTGCCCTCGGGACGGCCCTGCAACCACCTTTACACTCCTGGCGCTGTAAACTGAGGTTTAAGCTGTGAGTTCTTCAACACACTACCCTTCCCGCTTCTTACAGCCAAGAGAAGTGAGTGAACATGTCAAGATTCTGGCTGAGAAGGGTGAGCAGTGTTCTCTCCTGCCTCCTTCCTCCTCTGAGGGAAGAATTTCACCCTTGGTCTCTGTGTGTATTTTCTGCCTTGTTAGGTGGCCTAAGACATGTAACCCAGCTCTCTCCTTTAGAGAAGAGAACTGCGACAACAAAGCATTTTCTTGGCAGTTTGTCACAAAGGTATTGCAAATTAATGAGGACCCTGAGTTAGAGCTGGCAAGAGAAGAGAGGAACTGAACATCGCAGGGGCAGAATGCAGATTTCAAGGAATCTCATCAGACTCATTGGCATTTATGTGTGGGCCTCATGTATGCTGATGGCTCTCACTGCTGCCTTTGATATTGAGGGAAGAAAAGATAAGCGAATTAAATGTCACAGATCCAAGTTCAGTTAATTAAAAAGCTACTTAAAAGAACTGCATTACGTTGACTGACTGCTAAATCCCATATTATCTTCTCTCCATGAAAAATTTGAAGTCCGAGACAGAAAATATCAGAGAATTTGCATATTATTGACATACTCCTCCCCTCATAATTCCCATCAGGTTTACCAGCTTATTCTGGTTTGTCTGCGTTTCCCTAGAAAACCCAGCTACATTCAATTAAATAACCACCAAGGCCCAATGTTTGCATTCCAGAGAGATAATTGCTATTCACGGCTACAGTCTGACATTATAACTGTGTATCTTTTATCCGTGTTTGAGTGGTTGTTGTTTTTTAAAGGGCCACAGTGAATTGACAGGCCTTAAACACTTTGTTTTTATAACTAAGGCAGCAAGTCTAATGAAAAAGTCTAATGATCAATCTTTTCTAGGTCTTATTGGCTCCATCTTTTCCATCCTGCAGTTCTTTTCCTCTCCGCTCACGGGTGCTGCATCCGACTACTTGGGGAGAAGGCCAATCATGTTGTTGACTCTGGTATGTCTGTCTGTCTGTCAGCCTGACTAGAATCAGCATAAATCAAACGTACATAGGGAGTCCGGTGTGGTTAGCACTCATCTTGCCAAGTGACTCGGTCAAACTTGGGTGTCTAACATTAGTTACTTAGGGCCAGATTTTAGGTGCCTAAAGGTGCCGATAGGCACCCAGTGAGATTTTCAAAAGCACTCATTTGTATCTTTTAGGCACCCATGTACCTTTAAAATTCCAGCATGTAAAATCACACCACCTGTATAAGTGCTTTCATATGGATTTAGATATTTGGCTTTAGGCATCCAGATTAAAAATGCTGGTCTCAGAGTTGTGCATCTTTATAGTAGGGGTAATAATATTACTATTTAATAATACTACTTTTACTATCTGACATTCAGTATCATACATCTGGTAAAATACCAGTTTATTCAAGAAAGCATTTGCTGTTTCATGACTAACGAAGCAGATGTTGATTTTGTTTTTCAAACATTAGTCTAGTTAAAAATAACACTGATTTTATTGCATTATGTAGGAGAAATTTCTTCTCTTTGCAGATGGGTTTGATAGCATCATATGCACTATGGGCTGTCTCTAGGAGTTTCGGTATTTTTCTTCTCTCAAGAGTCCTCGGTGGAATCAGTAAAGGGAATGTCAGCCTCTCCACTGCTATAATTGCCGACCTGCACTCTCCAAAAGCTAGGAGCAAGGGCATGGTGAGTTACAAGTGTTGGTTATATGGGTGGGATTTCTTGTTATTTTTTAATCAATTTAAAATTGCATATTTTGTTTTCGCTGATCATTGATCAAGTGATGACTTACACATGTAGAGTGCCTTTCTTCCAGAAGGATGCCAAAGCACTTTAAAAATTGCCTTACAGTTTTAGTTAGGAGTTATTTCACCCGCTGGTGAAATGCTGCCACATCTGCAGTGGAAAGAAATACTTGTGCAGCATTGTAGCAACTGTTAAACATTATAGTACAGGAAGTGTACTAATAGTTTATCTAACTGAAACTATTGCGTGTGTTTTTGGGAGGCAGTATGTTATAATCTCTGTATTCTGGCTAAATTGCATTTGGGGAAAGTATCAGGAAATCTTTACATTCATCAATAACACCAACTGCTGATGTGGTGCATTTTTTGTTTTCAAAGCGCTGTGTGGTAGGTAAGACAGCAGTGCTATTTGTATTTTACACATTGCGAATCTGAGGCAGAAATGCTAGGAGACTTTTCTCAGGTCAAAGGGCCTTCAGCTGCAAACCTAGTTAGAACTTTGGTGTTTCTGTCTCAGTCCTAAGCTCAGAGAAACATTTTGAAATGTTTCCTCTTAAAGACACAGGACTAAATCCTGTGCTAAATCCCACTGAAGCCAGTGGGTTTGCACAGGGTATCAATTGGCACCATATTTAGTCTCTTTCCCTCACTGTTATAGCACTGTTCTAGGGCATTGATTTAATACTGAACTAAAGGGAAGATAGCTACTGAATCAAGCCACCTTTTCTATTTCTTGCATCTTCATGGGTTTCTCTGAGAATCCTCCAATCCTAATTCTGTCTTGGCCCAAATTCTATCTAATTTGTATCTATAGGGCAGTAGCTTGGAATCGCAAAACAACTGAGGGTTTTGGGGAGAATTGGAAGGAAAAAAATCATTGCCACCATGATGGTCACAGGATGCACTGACCCCATCCCACTCTAAGCAACTTTACAGTCTAAAAGCACATCCCAGGGCATAGACTTGTTTTGGGTGAATAATTCCTGAACTGAATGAGCAGGTGGTTACCCTTCGTCCCGTTTTTCTCCTCCTTTTTTATTTCTAAGGAGCCTTAGTAGTGGAAATGATCCCTGGACAGCCCTTTGCCATGCTGAAAAGTGGCATAGCTACTTATTGAATGGTGCCCTGTTTTATTTTCTGGCCCTTTGTGAAATCTTCAGATCCGTTGCCCTTATCTCTGCCTTGCCATTCATTGCTGTTTGCCACACACTTGCCCCTTCCCTCAACGTGGTTGCATAAGTTTTTTAGCATTTGCTTCATGGATGTTTAGCGATAGACAAAATAGTTTTAAAACTGACTCTCTGAACCGGAAACAAAAGGCGCTTCATTCCATTACCTGCGTAACTGATCACTCTTGATGTTGGGTTTGCATTTGGCACAACCACTCGGTTTCTATCAGAGTGTGACAGAGCTACCTGTAATCAAGTTTCACCCAAAATTACTGCTTGGCCATGAATAAACTTATGTCTAAAACTTCCTGTTTACTGTTTCTCAACAGGCAATGATTGGTGTTGCTTTCTCACTGGGATTTACTGTGGGTCCTATGATTGGAGCTTACCTTGCCATGGAATCTGGGAAAGAAGTCTTCTATCTTCGACCAGCTGTGCTTGCTCTCATGTTTGCTGTTGCTGATTTAATTTTCATCTTCTTCCTGCTTCCAGAGACACTCCCCAAAGAAAAACGGGTAAAATATGCTGAGAATGAACATCTATATTTTCTACAGGCAAGGGTGGGAGGGTTTGAGAATTATTAAAATATTACAAATGTCTGGGGAGGGGCAGGAATGCTCTGGAACTTGATGGCTCAGGGATTTGCTTCAGTCTTTAAACCAGAAGTTGAACCCACCTAAGTGGATGGTGACAGAAGGTGGCAATTTTGTTTAGTAGTCATTTCCTAGATATTGCAGTAAATCGGAAGCGCTAATAGATGGTCATCACTTAATTTCTGTTTGGTATGTTACACTTTAAATTTTGCAGAAACCGATGAGGCCAATAAACATACTCTAGAACAGTGTGTAACCTTGATCTGGCCCAGTCTAAATGGAGAATTCCAGACAACTACATTCCAACCGAGTCATGAAAATACAATGAAATTTGTTTAAAAACATGATTTCTCCAACTAACCAAACATGCCATAAATTGGTTCTCTAAACTAATCAGGATACAACGATCAATAACAGCCTGGGGAATTTCTTCCTGTCTGTCAGTATTAGTAATATGCACATCACTGTAATGCCTAAGCATTGTACAAGACTAAAAATATCATGAATGCGGTATGTGGTAGGGGAAGGATGGAGAGTTCGGTGTCTCACTCGAAAGATGAACAGGAACTCCAACTTTGAGTGCATTATTAGTTCTCCCTTATTGCAGCACAAATATCTGATAGACACTGGGTAAAATTTTCAAAAGCACCTAAATCCCATTTTCAGAAGTGACTTAGGAGCCTGAGTTCTGTTAAACCTTACAGCAAGTTAGTTGTTTAAGGGCCCAGGTTTTTTGTTTAAAGCTATTTCGATGCCTACAGGTGCAGATAGATTTGCACAGGATTTTCAGAAAACTTTTAGATACCTGACCCGAGGCATGCAAAGCAGTTTAGCAATAAGCAATCTTTTTTGCTGCAAAAAGTACCTCAGTCACAGGGCTGGTTCTAGAGGTGGGCATGCGTGGCAGAGAAGTGAGGCATCTCGTTGTTTTTGAAAGTCCCACAAAGTGTCTATCTGTGTCTTTATACCTAAATAGCTTCTGAAAATTTGGTCCTAAGTGTCTAACCCACTTCAGAAAAAGGCTGTCAAAAATAATACCTTACTCTGTGGTAAAAGTACTTTTGAAATTTTTATCCAGAACAATTAATTTCTGGCTCATTTTTCTGGCCCAGAAAATGATTGCTATAGCTGAGTATCAACAAAGAATCAGCATTTCCTGCTTCTAAAAAGAAAATCCCCGTCTTTTTGTGAGACGCTTTGTTTTTAATAAAGGACTCTAGCAGCAGCCAGCACCATTATCCTGAGGCCGTGCTATCATCTGTGATGCATCTAGAACTCAAAAGAAGTGGGTTGGATTTGTGGTGTAGGTATTGGACAGTATTCATCAGAAATCCTTCAAATTTTTTGAGCATTAAAATGTTTCATAACAGGTTCCTCTGTAAGACCCTGGAGACAGAAATTTGTATCCATTTGGATCAAATTCAGCCCTGGGTATAAGTAGGTAAAACTCCACTAATTTTAGGGCTTGCAGCAGGGCTTAATCAGTCTCATTGTCTCCGTCTCTTCCTCTAAGCAGCACTTAGCCCTTTAAACATACCATCCATTTATAAGGCACTTGTGGGACAGAGAATCCTCTGTCTCTGCATTTGTGCATTTAGATTTGTTCAGGAAAGTGTGCCTGTGCCATTCCAGCTATGGCAAAGTACCTAAAACACTGGTAAGTCTAATTTCAGTACTGGCAAATTGGTTAAAATTATAGAAATGAACATAGATTAACATGTAAACTGTCCTGGGAGAAGAGAGAAAGTCCTCTCCTGGATCAATAACAGGTCAAAAGGTAGAAAACAAGTGGTAGGAATAAATCATCAGTTTTCAGCATAGAGTGAGTAAATAATGATGTCCTCCAAGGATCTATATTGGGACCAGACCTGTTCAACATATTCATAAATGGTCTGGAAAAAGGGGTGAATAGTGAGTTGGCAAAATCTGCAGGTATTACAAAACTACTCAAGATAGGTAAGTCCAGAGCAGACAGCGAACAGTTACAAAGGGATTTCACAAAACTGGGTGACTGGGCAACAAAATGGCAGATGAAATTCAATGTTGATAAATGCAAAGTAATGCACATTTGAAAACATAATCCCAAGTATAAATCTAAAATGATGGGGTCCAAATTGGCTGCTACCACTCAAGAGAGAGATCATAGAGTCCTTGTGGATAGTTCTCTGAAAACATCAATTCAATGTGCAGCGGCAGTCAAAAAAGCTAGAAGAATGTTAGGAGGCATTAGGAAGGGGATAGGTAATAAGACAGAAAATATCATATTGCCTCTTAATAAATCATGGTATGCCTACATCTTGAATACTGCATGCAGATCTGATCACCCCATTTAAAAAAAGAGATATTGGAATTGGAAAAGGTATAGAAAATGGCAACTAAAATGTTTAGGGGTATGGAAAAGTTCCATATGAGGAGAGGTGAATAAAACTGGAACTTTTCTGCTTGGAAAAGAGATGACAAAGAGGAAATATGATAGAGGTCTACTCCTTCTCATAACACAAGAACTGGGGATCACCAAATAAAATGAATAGGTAGCAAGTTTAAAATGAGCAAAAGGAAGTATTTCTTCACACAGTGCACAGTCAATCTGTGGAACTCTTTGCCAGAGGATGTTGTGAAAGCCAAGATTAAACAGGGTTCAAAAAATAGATAAGTTCATGGAGGATAGGACCATCAATGACTCCTACCCAGGATTGGCAAGGATGCACAACCATGCTTTGAAGTACCCCAGCCTCTGTTTGGTGGAAGCTGGGAATGAGCAACAAAGGATGGATCACTTGATGGTTACTTATTCTGTTTGTTCCCTCTGGAGCACCTAGCACTGGCCATTGTCAGAAGACAGGATACAGGGATAGATGAACTATTGGTCTGACTGAATATGGTCCTTCTTATGTTCTAAAAAACTTTAGGCTATGTCTACACTGGCAAGTTAGTTCGAATTAAGGGCTTCCTTAATTCGAACTAATAAGTTCGAATAGGGTATTCGAACTAAGGGGTTAATTCAAACTAACTAGTTCGAATTAACCAATGTGACCATGTTCATTCGAACTTATTTCTTAGTTCGAATTAACTGGCCATTGAAATGAATGGGGATCGCTAAGTCGAACTAAGTGCTTGCTTAGTTCGAACTAACGTTCCAGTGTGGCCATGCTAGTTCGAATTAAGCTAATTCAAACTAACTAAAATTAGTTTGAATTAGTTAGCTCAAACTAACTAATTTGAACTAATTTTAGCAAATGTAGACATAGCCTTAGACCTTTCCTGACTAAGTGGATTCTAGCAGGATGCGTTACATGCGAAATGGCTGTTTGTTTATTTCCCCACTATGATTTTTATGGCTCCTCCCTGCATCATGTGGTCTGAAATTATAACTAAGGACTTTGGCACCTTTTTCCTGTCCATCTACTTTTAAAAATCCAAACTCTTCCTTTTGCATTTTTATGGCAGTCTGTTAGGGTTATGGACTCTCTTTGTAGTTCTAGTAACTGGAAAATGTTGTCCTAGGGAATTGCTGTGAAATGGATTATGTTCTGGGAGTGCCTCTTCATTTCCTAACATCTGCACAAAAGTAAATTATATTAGTATGGGGGCAAAATAGGTCTTTGTGTGGTGTTTTTTCTTCCTTTTTGACCCTTTTGGGAGTTTTTCTGATTAAACTAGTCTGTGTTAGCTAGATATGCAGTCGATTTGTTTTTTAATAATTTGGGGAGGCCCACTTTGATCAGTACAGTTGCAATCAGATAAAACTTCAGAGATCGAATGCCCATTGTTCTTGGTACCTGTCACTTATAAAGATCAGTAGAATATTCAACAGTGTCTTGTTCCCTCAGATTGTGTAGCTGTTGCTAATTAACAAAATATTGCTGTTATTATATTCTGACATCATCTACAAAATAGAGGGTTTATTGTGGTAGGTTCTGTACAAACACATAAAAAGAGACCCTTCCTGTCTTGGAGAATGTAAAGGTTTGTCTTAAATACATAGGTCTTGAAATCAAAGATGACAACTTTCTTCTTTCTTCTTAAGAAAAAACACACATACACCAAGGGGTATGTCTACACTGGCAATTTAGGTTGACTTAAGTAGCCTTAAGTTGACCTAAATTACTCCCCGTCCACACTGGGCTTTCATTAAGTCAACTTAAGAAATTCCTTAAGTCAACTTAATGAAAGCTTAAGTCGACCTTAGTAAGAACCGCTGGTTAGGTCTACCTAACCCTTAAGTCGACTTCTTTGGTCGACTTAAGCACAGTGTGGACGAGGATTAACCCTTAAGTCAACTTTATTAAGTCAACTTAAGGGCAGTTAGGTCGACTTACTAAGTCCACGTTCAGGGTAACCACTTTGTTGAGTCGACCTAATAAGGTTGACTTTAAGTTGACTTAACAAAGTCGACCTAACTTTTTCTAGTTTAGACATAGCCAAGGAGTTCTGTGGCACTTTTAAAGACTAACAAATTTAGTGGTTGCATGAGCTTTTGTGGACACAATATAGCATGAAAATACACTACGAAGGCGATAAATAGATACAGAGAAAGGTAGGTCACAAGATTAATTCAAACAGATCTAGAGGGACAGAATGCTAGCCTATCTCTTTAAAGTAAATAAGATGTTTGGATTCAAATTGTGGCATCTGTTTTGTAGATAATGGAATAGGAAGGTGGGAGCTGAGAAGGGTCTCTTTTTGTGTGTTTGTACAGCACATAGCACAATAAAACCTCTATTTTGTAGATGATGCCATAATATTATAATATACTTACAGCCTACGTGCTATATTTTCCATTTCATTCATCTGACAAAGTAGGATTGTGTCCATGAAAGCTCATGCGACAAATACATTTTTTAGTCTTTAAAAGTGCCAGAGAACTCCTTGTTTGTTTTTCAGAAATAGACTAACACAGCTATCCCTCTGGAACTTGTCCCTTTTTCTAGTTTCTCTGAGAACCTACGGGTATAAATAAAATGTTTTAAAGTGGTTCTACCGTAAAACTAATTCTCTCTCCTTCTAATCCCCATCCAGACTGGAGGGGCCATACACACACATATGCATCCAACAGAGAGGCTATCAGAAGGGTTGGTAGAACAGAATTTTCCATGTGGCATGTAAATTACTCTAGTTGCCATGAAATTTAAAAGTGATTCCACAGCTCTTTTGTGTCCATGCAGACCATCATGCATACAGGATATAGAATGTATTCTATAGCAACCTTCTGAAGAAGTGAAATTTTAGTTCCACAATTCAGTGTAGTAAGTAGACTCTTGTTTGTACAACAAAGACAGAGGATGATGAGGGGAAAAAAACCAGCAGGGACTCCCTGTTTTTTTGTTTTTGTTTTAAATTGGACTGCAAACCACCCTTATAAAGCCCAGCAACCTACCAACCAAAAATGGCTCACAATCCAAAGTAGACACCTGGTCTACAACACATTTTTAGCTGGGAAACCATCGTGGAGAGATACTTTATGCAATATGTGAATATGGTAGCAACACGCATACAACTTGTCATGTCAACAAACATATAGATATTGAGAATTGTTATCAGTCATGTACAGTAGACCCTGTTGGGGGGTACTTTAAGCAGGAGGAAATTTTTACTGCCTCAGAATGACTGTAGCCTCCTGTGTCCCTGGAGTGGAAGAGGAACTACTTTTCTTCAATGTTCTGTTAACCAGTGGTCTCCAACCTTTTGCCAGTAGATGGCGCAATGCTCATAGGTTTCAATGGCAACTGCCTTTCAGAAGTAGATCATGATCTACAGTGATTGGGGACCACTGTCAATCTGTCCCAAGTTTGCCAGCAGTTTTAGGCCTCCATACAGAAGCAACATAATCTCCTGAACTGGTCACAGGTCTGGTGGTGAGGGATTTCAGAGTTCTACTGACTTGCTTTGAGCTGTTGAGCATCTTGTGTCATTTGGAGTCATTGTGGGTGTCCAGCTCTTAAAAATGTTGTCAAGCAAGATTGAATGTCACTTCTGAAAAAGTGGCCTTTAATCTTTAGGGATTTTTCTCTTAATTTCTCAAAATGGGGATAAGTCCTTTTGCCCTGTGAGGGATGTTCATTAGCTAAGGTGTGTACAGTGCTTTGTAGATATAAAGTATATCAGTATTATTATCCACCTTGTGACTTCCCATGCTTGCCTCATGAAATTATGACTTAATCCCATTTTAATGCCTTAAAGAAACACTCCATTTAGGGACACGATTCCATATACTTAATAGTTTCTCTAATTCTCCCCACCGTGAATTTTAAATCAAAATCCAGGTGACTCTAGAGCAATCTATTGAGATCACAGAAGGTTGTGACTAAGGTGCATTATAAGCAGCAAGGGCAGATGAACCTTAAAAAGTAGAGATTCCCCTCAGTGCAAAATGAGTAGATAAGAAATACAGAGCATATTAGAAGAATGTTTAGAAAGAGTGTTTTTCCCTTACCCATGCTTTCCCAGTAGGTGTCAGTGGCTGGTTGAAAGGGCTGCAAATTCAAACAATGAAGCAGTCACTAGTATGTTACACACTGGGTTGTTTGTGTGATACAGATCATATATCTGATTGCACATGTTGCTTGTATTTCAGAAGCCCCAGGGGACATTATCTTTATTGGGGCCTCTGGGTGCTACGGTAATACAAACAAATAATAATTGTGCGAGGTGGGTGGAGCCCTAGTGGATAACAGGGAAGTGAAGAATGGAGAGTGGAACAGAGAACAGCTTGTCCTGTCCATTCGTAACTACAAAACTAACAGGTGAAGAAAAAGAGGAGAAATGCTGTCATTTGCTGATTATTTTTATTTGGTCCCTGACGCATATCCGGGCAGCAGGGTGAAGTGGTATAAACAAACCAGTAGCGAAAATCACAGTCTGTAGGTGCTTGGAGTAAAATTATGCACACAACCCCCTTGTTTGCATTTGTGTATATCTAGTAGACAAGTCACTAGAATCTGTGTGCGCATTTGTTCATTGGTTTATGGTGTCAAGTCTGCCTAGAGGTAAAAACCAACCCTTATGGCTTCTGTGAAAGAAGTGGTTCTTTTGTTTTTTTGGCTAGAAATGTTCCAACTTTTGGCTACTGAGGGCCAGTTTTGAAGCACACTTATGTGCATTCAAGACAGTTGGATTGTTGGCAGTAGATTGTGCAAACCCTCAATCCCAGTTCATCCTGCTCCAATTCATACAAGCTAGCCACAGTTGTTTCTTTCTTCTTAGGTCTCCTCCATGATGTCTGGATTTCAGGCAGGGACTGACTTGCTCAGTCCGCTGGCTTTGTTTCAGTTTTCTGCAGTCACCAGAGGAAAGGACTCGCCTTCGAGGGAGAGTAAGCACTGTTTGGTTTTTCACATTACACCGTACATGTTTCTTTGCGTATTCCTTTGCAGGGATGATTTTTAAACATGCTTTTTCTCCGTTTATTTTGCCCATTGCAGAAGCGACTTCCGTCTCAGTCTTTCAGATCCACATTAACAATTTACAAAGTGGGAGTAGCAAGCTCCGTTAGTGCTGATCAGGGCTTTGCCATCTCCGAGGGTTGGCTTTAAGGCTTGAGCTATGGATGAACTATGTCAGGGCTCTGGAGCCACTCTCCATAAACAACGAGAGTCCTGTGGCACCTTAAGGACTAATACATTTCTTCAGGCATAAACTTTCGGGGGCTGCTACCCACGTCATCAGATGCATCAGAAATTTGTTAATCTTTAAGGTGCCACAGGACTTTTGTTGTTTTTGCTATATACAGACTAATACGACTACCCCTCTGGAACGTATCTCCTTTCCTTCATTCCTTCTCCATTCTGGGCATTGGCTGCAGCTGCAGGTATATCACAGCAAATGAAATGACCTAAAAAGACAGATGAAGCCATGAGTTGGGGAACTTTGTTTCCACAATGTCATGCTGGAAACCAGGAATGCCAGATCCAGAGGCACTTCTCTCTAACTTCAGATTGGAATTTTGATTTCAAACAGGGCCAGCCTTAGCGGTGGGCAAGCTAGGCAGCCGTCTAGGGTCGCTGATTTTAGGGGCTGCCAAATTTCCCCCAGGGGAAAGGAGACCAGCAAAGCCGCAGACTCAGGTGGAACGCTAGTTCTGTCCTGTCCTGCTGTGGCCAGGCTGGGGAGTTTCAGATCTCCTGCCCGGAGCATGCTCAGACAGAGTGTGCTCAGGGCAGGAGTGGCCTGGCTCAGGAGCGGCTCTGCTGACCACCCCTGCAGCTCCAGGCCTCTGGCCAGGTATGGGGGGCTGGGAAGGGGCCATGAAGGAGCTGTGGAGGCGGACAGAGGAGCGGGGAAGGAGCCGTGGGGACGGGCAGAGGAGCGGGGAAGGAGCCGCGGGGGCGGGCAGAGGAGCCGGGAAGGGGCCGTGGGGGCGGGCAGAGGAGCCGGGAAGGAGCTGCGGGGGTGGGGGCGGGCAGAGGAGCGGGAAAGGGGCCGCGGGGGTGGGCAGAGGAGCAGGGAAGGGGCCGCGGGGGCGGGCAGAGGAGTGGGGAAGGGGCCGCGGGGGCGGGCAGAGGAGCTGGGAAGGGGCCACAAGGGTGGGCAGAGGACCAGGGAAAGGGCCACTGGAGGGCCAGAGGGGTGGGGAAGGGGGCGGGCGAGGATTGGGGAAGGCCCCGCGGGGGTTTGGGGAGGTGAGAGTCGGGCAGGAAAGGGGCTGCTGGGGGGGGGGGGGCAGAGGATTGGGGAAGGGGGCGTGAACGCTTTGAAGTGGAGGGATGGGGCGCCAAAAATAAATTTGCCTAGGGCCACCAACAGTCTAAGGCTGGCCCTGATTTCAAACTTCCCCTCTCAAAATTTGGGGATATTCAGACCTAGGACTTTGGCTGGGTCCTTTTCTGAGTAAAGGTGTTTGGAATTTGCCTGTCATATCATTGAGTTAATCTGTTAATTCCAAATCCTGAAATGGTGGAAAGGAATAATGTGTTACACACATGAAAAATGTCTTATTCTTAACTGCGTAGCATAAAACAGTATAAAATAATCTCCCTCTCCTCCTATAGAGTTTAGGACACCTCCTTTTTCCGGGCAAATTACAAACCACCTACTATCTCTAATTGACCACTTTCCCTAATGCCCAAGAGAGAGACAAAACATTTCCATCCGTACTCAGTCAGTAAAACAGAGTTATTAAATGAAAGAAAACATTGAGGGCTAAATATTGGTGCTAGTGGAGAAGTATTACCCATTGGCTTCCTTCCCTTAGGAAAAGATCCTTAATCATGTGACTGTGTTCACTTCCTTGGATGTTTTGGGTCATTACTTTTATTTTTACTTTAATCCCTTATATAATAATCACCGAAATGGGACCAGAGTCTAATCTGTGGTATTTAGGATGTGGATATTTAAAATGAGCATAAAAAGAAGTGCTGATTCATTTCATTTATGTGGTACTGCATGTTGCTTTTGTTATCTTTTTTTTTAAAATGGCACTTAAGATGTAATACCATCTTCTCTCTTCTTTTATTTAGACATTCAGAATCTCAAGGTGCTGGGCTTAGTTTATTTCCTTTATCTCTTCCTGTTTTCCGGTCTTGAATACACGTTGAGTTTTTTCACCCATCAGCGATTCCAGTTCAGCAGGTACAGTGTGCTTAGAAGAGATGCGGTGTGTACTGTCTAACTTTTCTTTGTTCGTTGTTTTCCCAAGAGACCTCTGCTCATTTTCAAGGGAGCTTTTTAATGATAAGCATTAACGTGCTACAAAACAACATTCTGTGATACATTGATTTCTAGCGCTCCAACTTTTCTCTTTAGAAGCCAGGAAGAATAGTTGAAATACAAACACATCTATCAGGAAAGCAAATACTCTGAAATTATAATTAAAAATTTAAAGAAAAAATGTATGTGCAGTGATGGAACCAAAATAAGTGGAAAATGTACGATGTATTTCTGCCTGACTGACCTGGCTGGATTGATTCAAGTAAAGCTACCCAAAAAGCTGTACTGTGTCAGCCTATATCTTGTGGCTTAAATAAGGCAGAATGGATATAGGATTTAACTATATGATTATATTTGCTCTGCAGGTCTGTATTTTATATAGCGCGAAATCTCTTATGTAATACAGCTTCTGGTTCTCTGAATTCCTGTAGTCCAAATGTAACTTACAAGTGGGCTAGAGTTTACCTCAATTTGCCTTTCTCCAGAGCCACAAAAAGAATAAACCCCAACTCCTATGGAGAAGCAGCTGGAGACCCAGGATCCAGTCTGTATGGGACTCACAGCAAAGACTGCTCAGTTACCATCCCACATTAAAATACTACATAGAATAAACATAACAATGAACTTTATTAACTACTAACACAATAAATCTTATCCTAAGCAAACAAAATGAAATTAAACAGAACAATCCCCACAGAAACCCTGTCAGAAATATACCCAGGAGTCCCGAAGTCCAGGTGGAGTTCACCCAACTCTCAGCTACAGTCTTTGTTCAAGTCCAAAGGCTTGAGTGGAAAGAAGGATCTATCTTCTTCTTCTTTGGCTGCAGGAATCTTCAATTGAATTCCATGCAGGCTTTTCTTTCTCCTCTGGAGCCAGCGCCATCCGGTCAGCTAACTGGTTAACCAGCCCTCAGTCCCATATGCATGTGCACAAACTCTGCTGCAGAAGACTCCTTTGGAGGGAGAAAACATCTTGCTGTTCACTCCTGGCTCAGTTTCTCTCATGAACACTGAGCACATGGGCTCTTCTCACTGCAGCTCATACTTGCTGTCTGCACAGACTGCTGCTCTCATGTGGTCCTACCACACCAGCAGGGAATCCTGTGGAGCATGCTCAAAATGCTACCGCTCCGTTTCCAGAAGTTTCTGGTTGTGGGCAGCTAATCTGCCCAGCAACAGCAACCCACCCTAAATAGGTCTCTTAAAGAGCTAGCCTGTTTTAGGCAGATGGGTTCAACAACTGTTGAACTCTATTGTATTATTATTCTCTTCTTTAAAGCAGTTTAATTGCTGGCTTGTAAAAAGAGTCCCAACTTGGGACCAGATCTTTCAGTATTTACTCCTGTGAGTAGTCCTTTTCCCTGTTTGGTTTTGTTTCTATATATTGTTTCTATTCCTGTCTTTCCCTCTCCATTATATGGTTTACAAAGATCTTTGCATGTCACTGGAAAACTTTTCCTGTGTAAGAATCCTGCTTCCTCTGTGCAGTTTGTTCAATGATATAATAACTGTCCAGTGTTGGGGAATACCACTTTCATGACCATGATCGAGACTGTGTTATGACATCCTTCAATGAACGGCTAAGTGGACACGCTAGTTATATAGATAAGAGCTTCTAGTTAATGCCATCCAAATCCTTTGATAGCCAATAGTGATGAGAGAGGACTTGAAGAAATAGTTCAGGAATTATGTTTTGCACAAATTTCTTTCTTTTTTATTTAAAATTTGTAAGTCATTTATGCTGGATGCTGGATTTTCTAACCCTCGCTTCAAGGGGTCACTGCCTGCTTAAGTGTTCAGTTTCCTTGTCCTCTCTGCTCAGACTGCCAATGATGGTGGTGGCGGCTTCTAGGAAGTGAAACAACTTGTCCACTGGAAATCAACAACTCATTTCACATGGATCACCAGAAAGCCAGCATACAATAAGCTATTTTGGTCAGTGATCTCCTGGAATGCCAAGCTTTGGGCAGCCCTAGGAATGCCGTAGATAGCAGCAGGCTGAAGTGAATAGCTCTATATCTCTGAGCCATCCTATCTACCTTTATTTTATTGACTTCGGCTGTGGTGGTGGCTAATTCTCCCTGAATGTTCAGACCCCTCTATTGCTGTCTGAGTACCTAAAATATCCACCTCTTTCATGTGGGAAATAATAATATAGATCCAAGGGGAAGACTTTGTACGTGAGTGTTAGTGATCTGCGCTTTCCTTTCTTTCCAACCCCTTCTAGTATGCAGCAGGGCAAGATGTTTTTCTTTATTGGGATGACAATGGCTGTGATCCAGGGAGGCTACACTCGCCGAATCCGACCAGGACACGAAATCAAAGCTGTAAAAAGGGTATATTTTTCTTTAAATATATATTATTTTGCATTTTTTCCATTTCCTCTTGACTCTGACATGCTACTTGTTAATTAATAAAGCAACCAAAGGGCATTTTATGGATGTAACTGTACTCAGGATTAAAATCAGAGGATCATGGAGTGAGCTTTGTTTTGACTTAATCAGCACATCTAAGTGACTTCTCTAGGCCTTTTTCTAAAGCTTCTATTAACATTGTAGTTATATTTTTCAAGTCGCCAAAACATTAAAACATACAAGCCATCTTGCACAATGCTGTAAGTTCCTTCTCTCTAAAATATTATTGAAATTCTCTCTACGATCTTCATAGCTACTTATACTTCCTAGAGTTGGCCCAGTTCACGCATGCACAGGCTCAAGTCTATATGACGTAAGGATTATATTTTCCAGGGATTACTGGCATGGTTTAGTGGGGCAAACTCAGGAGTAGGAGGCAAGAACTCCTGAACTGTAGTCCCATCTCTGACTGCCATTCTGGTACTGAGTAAATCACTTCAAGAGATGCTATTGATTTAGAAATGGAATCAGTTTTTAAAGGAGTGAGTATGTTTGTACACCACCTAGCAAAATAGAAATACTTAGTGTCAACTACAAAAATTGCGCCTGGGACCCCTGGCCAATATTGATGGGTTTATAATCACATCAGTTTTTTTCAAGGGTACTTTTTTTCTCTATGAAGATCAACAGAAATGGGAAAAGAGTGCAGCTTTCTATACAGCTAGTGCTATCAAATGCATAAGTTGAAGAATGTGAGGTAAAATAGAGAATCCTTTTTGCTAATCTCCTTCAATTATAGTGATCTTCAATGTTACTTGTAAAAATTCAGACAAAGGGTGTTATTTTTTTCAGTTGATAGTGTTCAATGCATTCCTTGTCTTTCTTTCCCCATCTATAGAAGGGGGATGAGAATTATAATTCCATGCTGTGTGATTGGTTTAGTTTTACATATTAGACTGTGTATGATACAGCACTTTTCCTGGTCCAGTTGCTTCACATGCTTCACAAACATTAGGTGACATTCTCCAAACAGCTTTTCCTGGTCCAATTGCTTCACAAACACTAGGTGACATTCTCCAAACATCTTTTTGGTGTTCTGGTTATATTTTCTCTCTTCTGCATTGCTGCTTTGCATGGTTGCTCACTCACATCCTGAACACTTGCACTGTTAAGTCGCTATCAAATTCTTGTGTGTAATTTCCAAGCCAGCACTGTGTAGAACCATGTCAGAGCTGAAGGACTAACAAGCTCTACATCACACCTGTTAAGTTTAACTCAGCTTTTCTGAAACGGTTTCTGCTGCTCCATCATGATCCCTAGCAAGAGATGTGACAGCAATCAGTGTTTTGAGCGGTAGTGCTCTGTATTTGCATTACTCTGCTCCCAACACTGACCTCCTTCCCCTCCTGTTTTTTCACTTCCTCACTTGCAGTGACTGACTTCAGCTCACTGTAATACATCTGTCATTAGAATCATAGACAGTTAGGTACAAGGGACCTCGGGAGGCCATGTAGTTCAACCGCCTGCTTAAAACAGGACCAACCACAACTAAATCATCCCAGCTAGGGCTTTATCAAGCTGGGCCTTAAAAGAAACCTCTAAGGATGGAGATTCCACCATCTCCCTAGGTAACCCATTCATGCTTCACCACTTTCCTAGGTAAAAGTTTTTCCTAATATCTGATCTTGACCTCCCCCACTCCAACTTGAGCCCATTGCTCCTTGTTCTGTCATCTGCCACTGAGGACAGCTTAGCTCCCTCCTCTTTGAACTCCCATTGAGGTAGTTGAAGGCCTCTATCAAATCCCCCCCTTCATTCTTTTCTTCTGCAGACTAAATAAGACCAGTTCTCTCTGCCTTCTCATAAGTCATGTGTCCCAGCCCTCTAATCATTTTCATTGCCTTCCGCTGGACTCTCTCCAATTTGTCCACATCCTTTCTATGGGGGGAGTCCAAAACCAGACACGATACTCCAGATGTGGCCTCACCACTGCCAAATAGATGGGAATAATCACTTCTCTCAATCTGCTGGCAATGCTCTTACTGATACAGCCCAATATGCCATTCATCTTTATGCCCCTTCATCCTCAACCATGGGCACGTACAGTGTGACTGTCTCTTAACAATCACTCTGTTTGGTTAGCATGAGCCACTCATGTACAGTAAACACTCCTGCCTTCGCTACACAGAGTGCTCACTGGCCTTGGCTGTATCCTGTTTGCTCAGTGTGCTATTTGGCTTGCTCTAGTGGGAGTTCTTCCTTCAGTCACGGGTAACTCTCGTAACTCAGACATGGATCTGGATCAGGATTGTGGGTGTGGTTCCTCTCTTGCAGACTGATAACAGCAATTCAGCTATGCTTGAATGGTAAAAATGTGAGAGAATTGGGAGAAAATTAACTCTCCTTTGGGACAATTTCCAGAGGGGTAGCCGCGTTAGTCTGTATACGGCAAAAAGAAGTGTCCTGTGGTGCATCTGACGAAGTGGGTTGGTGCCCCTGAAAGTTTATGCCGGAAGAAATTTGTTAGTCTTTAAGGTGCCATAGGACACTCCTTGTTTTAAGTCTCCTTTGTGAATCACATGGTGGGATGGGGGTCCTGACCTTGTCTTCTCAAATAGATGGGGGGAACAGAGAGATACTGCACAGCAGGAGGAGAAGAATCTTGTCCTGTTTCTTTTTACCTTGGGGTGGGTGGCATTCTTTGAAATCTAAGGATCTTCCTCTCCTGCACCATGGTGACTGACCCTCCAGTTAGAGAGGGGCAGGTGTGGCTTCTCTTAGCGTCCATCAGGAGCAGCAGGAGAAGGGGGACAAGGTGGTCTCATTGCTCCACTCCACACAATTTTCTTTTCTGGTTCTGCCAATCTCTTTCCTGGGCGTTCTCTACCTCCGCGCCCTCCAGGATGCAGTCTCCACTTCCCTAACAGGAAATACAACAGAGTCTTGTGGCACTTTTAAAGACTAACATTTATTTATCGCATGAGCTTTCGTGGGAGAAAATCCCACTTCGTCAGACGCTTTGAAGATAGGAAAGTTACAGAGTGGGAGGAAATTAAATGCAGGGGAGTGTATGACATAGTATCAGGTCAGGCTGTAACAGCAAATGGACTAACAGGAAATAATCATCTTCCCTGAATAAAAACAACAGGCCAAGATAGAGAGGGAAACTCTGCAACATGAGAACTGCCTCCTCAATTTAGATATAGCCCTCCTCAGCAGAGAGCAATGCCGGGAAAGCTAGGATTGGGTTTTATGATGAATACGGCTTATCATGTAATAGAACCACGCACTCATTTAGCGTTTTTCCCCCAGGCTATAATGCTGCTGATTCCAGCTTTCCTGTTAATCGGATGGGCTGCCAATGTGACCGTGCTGAGTGCTGGGATATTGCTCTACTCTTTCGGTGAGCTAGTCAAATGGTTCCCAACAGGCAGTGAAATCTAAGCATGGCAAATCCACTTCCTAGATTTCCTCACCCTCTTTAATAAAGATGGACTTCATGGAATAGGTAATAAAAGTTGACTTTCTTGCTTATAAGACCTGGAAGGAATCACAGCTCTGAGTTATTCTGATGCTAATTGCATCCCTGGAAGTTACCATGGTGACGTTTGTGAATGTCACTAGCACTCGTCTTTCTCAGCTCCCTGGGGAGCATTTCAGATTCTTTTTCTCTCCCAGAGCTAGAGACAACTTGTTCATTAAATAAGAATTCCCTGGCTTAGTAAAAGGCCGGCAGCTTTGCTTTTCACTACTATGACAGCTGCATTATTCATTACACCTCAGAGGCTGGGCTGGGGAGTGCACCATAACTCAGAGGTGGAGTGTCTGTCAGAGCAGGAGTGAGAGGTGTTGTGTGAAAACACTCTGATTTATGCTACAACACAGCCAACGGAACACTTAGTCAGCTGTATAATTTTCTGCTCTCCTGCCTTGCTAACCACAAGCGAGAAAGGGTGGGAACAACTCAATCTGTCGTTTATGCAGCAGAGTGTGCGCGCATGTATATGCGTATGTTTAAAAGGAAGTAATTTTTTCAGAATAGGGCCTCCATTAAGGAAAGCAATTAAATATTTGAACTTAGGTCTGCCCCTATTTGGAAAAGCACTTAGGTGCATGCTTGACTTCAATGGGATTTAAGCACACACTTGAATCTTTTCTTGGCCAGGCATCACAAGATGTTTCCAGAAGAGTTAACATTATTATAACTAGAGGATATTCTCTTTTGAATGGCAGGGATATATTTTTAAATGGATATAAAATTTTAAATCACCAAATTGAAAACAAAAGGTTCCCTAATTTAGGGAGAGTATGTCTGACAGCTTGCCTGCCTAAGGACAGGAGTATGTAAATAACTTAATCTAGAGCATGTTTATAAGTTGAGTTTCTTGAAAAATAAACAAATCATTCCGATTTGATGGTGAATGCATAGCTCCTGCCATCCGACTGTCCTTTCCTTGTTAAGAAGGAAGGGTATTTTGTATTCCATAGCTCTTTCTTCTTGGGAGAAATATGGTCTGTTTTCAGTAAGAGGCCAGTTCCTATTGTTAGATCTTGGCTGTCGTATTTAGCTTGGGCTCTGTGAGCTAGTATATTTTCTCACTAGTCCTGGCATCTGCACACTGCACTGTGGAACAACACGGTTACTTTTATCCACTTAATTCACAATGACTATAAACGTATATGTCTCAGAGGTGCCCCATGATTCTCCATCTCACCATGATGAGTTGTGTGAAAGATTCCCTTCCTTACTCTGCCTGACAAGATGATGGAGATGTGGAAAACTAGTTAGCCGAATGGAATGTAACTGAGCTGTGTGCCCCTTTCCCCAAGGGCTCTCGGGAAGAAAGACTGTAATGTAAAACAGCTGCTGAATACTCATAGCCTTTATGGCTGCCAGAGTTCTTTGTGTAGGTTGGCTTTGTGGTTTTTTGTTTTTTGTTTAATTATTAAACTGAATTAACCCTTATGATTCATTGCTGGTAGATGCCCCAGGGCTCTCCATTTTTCTGTGCAGCAGTAATCAGCGTGGCTGCATTTCTGGCAATTGCTGTAGTTACGGCTTTGGGTTCTCGGCTCTTTAGTGTTATTCTAACCTACTCTTACGTCTTTTCCAGCTGCTGCCATTGTTATTCCTTCTTTGTCAGCCGTGGTGTCCGGCTACGGTAAGTGATTCTTGAAATGAAACTGGGCAAATACAAAATCCAGTTCTACGTGCCACAGTCAGTAATATACCTTTAGTGCTGGAATTGGGACTTTCAGAACTGACATGGGCTTACACCAGTTAGATTTATAACATACCCAAAGCCTGCACTCAGCTCAAAGTGCATTCGACAAAAGCTAAAAACACTCTCAATTAAAAGTAAAGACAGCAGCTAATTCATCCCCACAAGCCAGACTGCTCTAGAAGTGACAGAGGCCTGAATAGCAGTAGCAAGGTTGCAAACTCCTAGAGGAAGAAAAGCCTTTCTAGACATGGGTGCTTGATGGCAGTTTAACCAAAGTTGAGGATCTGACATCCAGGTGCTCCCAAATCTTGTACCAGGTGGGACCATCAAGTAAGAAGAACTCCATATCTTCTGGGGGCTTCCTTCAACCTGCCACATTGCCTTAGTTTTATCAGGGTTGAACCTCACCTAGCTTGCTTTCATCCATGCCCCCATTCCCTGTCACACCCTGGTGTGGGTGATTGATAACACTCATTTGGTCAGGTAAGATACAGATACAAACCTAGCTGTCAGTTGGCATGCTGAAATTGCCATCGCCCATACTGCCCCACAGACCTCCCTCCAGTCCTCACTGCATAGAGAGGATACGAGATAGAAACCTGTGGAACTCCACGTAGCAGGACCCTTAAGCAGGAAAAGAAAATGTCCTACACTGGGAACAGTCAGCAAGGAAGGAACAGAGTCACCAGAGAGCAAGTCTGCCCATGTCTGCTGTCAACAAACTGCAAACACTTTGGGTGCATCTACACTTGTAAATTAAGTTGATTTAAGCTTGCTTAAGTCGACTTAATTTACTCTGCGTCTACACTACACTTTCCTTAAGTCGACTTAAGCAGCTGCTTAAGTCGACGTAAGGAAAAATTAAGTTGACTTTCTTAAACCTCATTTTAAGTCTACTTTGCTGGCTAAGTCGACTTTAGAAAGTCGACTTAGCCAGTGTAGACGTGTTGTAGCCCTAAGTCGACCTTAAGTCTACTTAGGGGGCTCCAGGGCTTCCCTACTGCCCTCCCTGCCAGGGTGGCTGGCACAGCCACAGCCTGGCGTGCCCCCCCAAAGGGCAGGGCAGAGCCCTGCCCACCCTGTCCCTATGTCCTGCCAGGGTCCCTGTCCCCCTTTGCCCCATTGTACCAAGGTACAATGGGGCAAAGGCTGAGCCCCCTGGCACTTGACAAGGGGTGCCCCTCCTGCCACCATGGACCTGTCCCAGGTCCACCTAGCCCCTAGAAGTTGACCTAGGCGACCAGTGATATACCTTGACTTTTACGTTGACGTGATATACCTTGACTTTAGCAAGGCTTTTGTTACGGTTTCCCACAGCATTCTCGTCGGCAAGTTAGGGAAGTATGGGTTGGACGAGTGGACCGTAAGATGGATCGAAAACTGGTTAGATCAACGGGCTCAGCGGGTAGGAATCAATGGCTCGATGTCTGGTTGGCAATTGGTAACGAGTGGAGTGCCCCAGGGGTCGGTCCTGGGGCCGGTTCTATTCAACATCTTCATTAATGATCTTGATGATGGAATAGACTGCGTGCTTAGTAAGTTTGCGGATGACACCAAGTTGGGGGGAATGGTAGATACTCTGGAGGGCAGGGACAGGATCCAGGGAGACTTAGACAAATTGGAACACTGGGCCGAAAGAAACCTCATGAGGTTCAACAAAGACAAGTGCAAAGTCCTGCACTTAGGACGGAAAAATCCCATGCACTGCTACAGGCTGGGGACCGATCGGCTAAGTAGCAGCGCTGTAGAAAAGGACCTGGGAGTTATGGTGGACGGGAAGATGAATATGAGCCAACGGTGTGCCCTTGTTGCCAAAAAGGCCAATGGCATATTAGGCTGCATCAGTAGGAGTATTGCCAGCAGATCGAGGGATGTGATAATTCCCCTCTATTTGACACTGGTCAGGCCGCATCTGGAATACTGTGTCCAGTTTTGGGCTCCCCACTACAGAAAGGATGTGGACAAATTAGAAAGAGTCCAGCGGAGGGCAACAAAAATGATTAGGGGGCTGGGGCACATGACTTATGAGGAGAGACTGAAGGAACTAGGCTTATTTAGTCTACAGAAGAGAAGACTGAGGGGAGATTTGATAGCAACCTTCAACTACTTGAAGGGGTGCTCCAAAGAGGAGGGAGCTAGGCTGTTCTCGAGGGTAACAGAGGACAGAACAAGGAGCAGTGGTTTCAAATTACAGCTGGGGAGGTCAAGGTTGGAGATTAGGAAAAACTTTCTCACTAGGAGGGTGGTGAAGCATTGGAATGGGCTATCTAGGGAGGTGGTAGAATCTTCATCTTTGGAGATTTTTAAGGTTCGGTTAGACAAAACCCTGGCTGGGGTGATTTAGGGGGAGTGGTCCTGCTTTTTAGCAGGGGGTTGGACTAGATGACCTCGTGAGGTCCCTTCCAACCCTATTATTCTATGATTCTATGAGTGTGGATGCTCTAGGTCGATTTTGTAGGGTCCCCTCTAAGTCGACTTAAAATTTGAGTGTGGAAATGCTAAATCGATTTAAATTAACAAGTGTAGACATAGCCTTTGTGAGCAGCAGCTGGATCAGATCTAACACTCAATATGGCGTCTTCAGCCATTGCAAGATCATCAACTGACACCACTATTGCAGTTTCTACTGTCTGCCCAGGCTTGTGCTCAAATTAATGAGGGTTAATGATACTTGAAGCGTCTAGGTACCCTGAGAGGTCAGTCACCTCCGCCGCCTTTATAATCTTAACTCAAAACAGAAGACTGGTCAGAGGACAATTGATCGTTGGTTTTTGAGCTAAGGCTGCGTAACAGCCTCCATAAGGGGAGCAGGTTCAGCAGTGGGACCACTTCTTTCACACAGTTTTGATCAGCATGGAAGGCCAATGGCATATTGGGCTGCATCAGTAGGAGTGTTGCCAGCAGATCGAGGGATGTGATTATTCCCCTCTATTCGGCACTGGTGAGGCCACATCTGGATTACTGTGTCCAGTTTTGGGCTCCCCACTACAGAAAGGATGTGGACAAATTAGAAAGAGTCCAGTGGAGGGCAACAAAAATGATTAGGGGGCTGGAGCACATGACATACGAGGAGAGACTGAAGGAACTAGGCTTATTTAGTCTGCAGAAGAGAAGACTGAGGGGGAATTTGATAGCAACCGTCAGCTACTAGAAGGGGTGCTCCAAAGAGGCGGGTGCTAGGCTGTTCTCAGTAGTAACAGAGAACAGAACAAGGAGCAATGGTTTCAAGTTGCAGGTGGGGAGGTCAAGGTTGGATGTTAGGAAAAACTTTCTCACGAGTAGGGTGGTGAAGCATTGGAATGGGTTGCCTAGGTAGGTGGTGGAATCTCCGTCTTTGGAGATATTTAAGGTCCAGTTAGACAAAACCCTGGCTGGGGTGATTTAGTGGGAGTGGTCCTGCTTTTAGCAGGGGGTTGGACTGGATGACCTCATGAGGTCCCTTCCAACCCTAAGATTCTGTGATTCTAATGTGGGTCCAAAGCACTGGTTGTTACATAAGACCGTGGCACAAAATACACAAAGAAACCACAGCTGCTGTATCAAGCCCTGCAGACCGACCACTTAGCTTCTTTTCCTTCCATTACAGCTTCCACTATTAGAAAGGGTTGCTTAGGGATAACAATAAGGCTGAAAACGATCATTCTTATAATGACTTGATGCTGTTTAGACCCATATCTGTGTCTCTGCATATTGATGTGTGTACCATTACCCTTTCCTGTGAAAGCCCTGACTTTTATACTTAGTGCTCCCTATCGTTTCTTTCTCTACCTAATTCTGTTAAAAACAAAGATGGAAAAATTCATTCTCTAACCCGGAGAACATGAAGCCCTCCTGCAATCCAGAGAAGAGCACTGTTAATGCCTGTGAGATTCTTGGCATTGTAATGCTGTTTTGGCATTGAGCTGCAGTATGTGAAAGCTGATGAACCAAGCACTCACAGCAAGAGCGATTAATTGTATTTTCCCAAAGCAGGAGTCTTGTTCAGCAGCTACGGTCACCTCCTTGGTGGAGAGGAAAACTACGAAGGAAGCAGTGTGCTTGATGGAGTGTGTCATATAAAACAGCAAATCCAATGTGCACAAAAGCCATGATTCAAAGGCAGCAAAAAAAAGTTCTTGCTAAAAGAGTTCCCTAATTGGTGCTGCACTTTTCCTCGCACAGGCTCAGCCAGCCAGAAGGGAACAGTAATGGGAATTCTGAGGAGCCTGGGGGCCCTCGCAAGAGCTCTGGGACCAATCTTGTCAGCAGCAGGTGAGCGTGTGCCTGTTCCTGTATCCCCTGGCAATATTAAATGTGACTTGCTGCCTGGCAACCAGGAGAGTTCCAGGGGAGGGGCCACAGGGAGAGTCAGGGCCAATAGGAATGTAGCGATGGCCGAGTAGTGGATTTCACGTTGGATTTCACGTCTCGGCTGAACGTCCCAGACTATTGTAAATTAAGGGCCACGCCACGCCCTTATGGGGACTTCGGCAGGAATTGCGCACACGTGGATCAAGCTGCTCAAGACAGGATGTTTAACATGTTGAGTTAGACTTTGTATGATGTCGGAAATGTCTGCCGCTTTGCCCGACCTGGTGGTGGGAGAGGTAAATAACTCAGTCATAGGTTGGTGGCCTATTGCTGGAGTGGGTGAGTGAGGGCTGGAGGCCTGCATTTTGCAGGAGGTCAGACTAGATGATCGTACTGGTCCCCTCTGACCTTAAAGTCTATGAGAGGACGCAGGGTTCAGGGTTTAACATGAGCTGCGCTATCCTTATGCAGCAGCAGTTAAAATAGTACATAAATGCATGAAACCGGCGCGCTCTCCCGCAGTGAGAGACGCATGCTTGGCACCCAGAGCCTTTGCTGATACCATAGGCTTAAGGAGTAGAGCACAAGTTAGTGCTTGTATTACAATAGTGCTCACAGGGCCCGCGATGGGGGCTTCATTGTGCTAGGTGCTGTATGGCTGGAGTAAACCTGTGTCCTATGGCATTTACTGACTGAATAGACAGGGTGGACAGAGGGTAGGAGAGGGAGCAGAGGCTCAGAGAGGTGAAGTGTCTTGCCCAAGATCACAGAGCAGGTAGTATCAAAGTCCAGTGTCTTGTCCACGGTGGGGCCAGTCACACCTAGAGAAGGGAGAGCCAGGCTGGGAAAGGACCAAGAGCATTAGGAACAGTCAGCAAGAGCAGTAAGAAATAGGGGCAGTTGAAAGGAGCAGCGGGGGAGTTAGAGCGTCAGGTTGGGGTGTGAACCCAGGCAATAGCTGGTGGAAGATAGTAAATGAAAGGGGCAAACAACCACTGAACGAGATAGCAAAAGGCGGGGCTTGTAATCTAAATTCTTCCCTCCACAGCTGGAGCGTGCGGGGGTGGGGGGGAGTGTCCCCTGTTCTGTCTGGCAGCCAGAAGGAGCTACAGTTTTCCCACAACCAGTGTTGTGAGGAACAAGTTTATAATCTTTACAGCCCTGATCAGACAAGGAAGAAAAATGCTGACTGGTCTGGACACAAGAGCCCGAGGAGAGTGTTCTCAGCTGATCCTTGGGGAATTTTTGTGTGCTATAGTAGGAAACGTTTGATGTCTGGCTAAGACTTTTTTCCCTTGTAGCATTAAAAACAAGATAGTGCGGAAATTCTTGTTGGGTTCCTACCTGTCCTCCACTCCTTTAGGAATGGAGGTATTGGCCAAGGAGGAGCCTTAGATAGACTGAATACATTCAAAGCCCAGCTTAGTAAATCTGACGGGATTCCAACAAGGGTGAGGTGTATCGATGGAGAGAAAAATGCCACGAAAATAAAGTAACCAAGGCATGCGTGGCAGTATCTCATCTGATCCTGTGGGCTGCAGCATTTCCCCTTGCAGCAGCAAGTCAGAGCCAGCTCCGCTCACTAAGGGTCACCCTATGAGGCTAAAAAGTGGCAGTGTAGATGCCTGGGCTCGGGTCCCAGGGGCGAGAGTCAGAGGGTTACCATGTTTGAGGGTCCCAAGAGGAGGTCACTGCCGGAGGGGAGGTGCTGTGTGCGCTTGGAGGAGTGCCTGGAGCGTGCTGGAAGGGTTCCCTGCAGCCTCAGTCTTGCTTCCCAGCACGGTGACGCGGCAATTGGTGCAGGCCTGGGCTGCAACCCACGTTGGGGCCCAGAGTTCATGATGGAGCCACAGGGTCCAGGGTCCATCACGCCTCCTTCTTCCTCTTCCCCCTTCAGCCTCTGCCCCGTCACACCTGCTCCCAGCTGCATCCGCCACAGTGGGGCAGCTGGAGGGGGCAGAGAATGGGAAAAGGCCTGCAGACAACCCCCCCGGGGCACTGCTGCTGCCATCACCCAGACGGAGAGGGGACGTTGCGCCAAGGCCTGTGTGGGCCCTCCAGGGGCTGGCGACCTGCACCACTGGCTGCCTGCCGGGGGCGTACACAGCTGTGCAGAGGGGGCCGGGCTCAGGGGGCAGCCAGTGTGGGGGAGCAGGGCCGCTGACCCACCAGCCTTTCTGACTCCGCCCTGGCAGAAACAGCGGTTCTCCAGCGGGGAGGTGTATCCCCAGGACAGCAGCATTTCTCCCCCCACTAAATGGGAGGCAGAAATCTGGGGGGAGGGACACGGGAGAAATCCAATTGCTTGAGCCAGGCACTAAAGTGCTGTGTTAATGCTCTGGGGAGCAGTCCCTACAATGGGGGGGGGGGGGGTCTGGGGGTCCCAGGGGGCCAACCCCGTGTGGGCCGTTCTGGACAGGCCCATCTCGTATGTGCTAACCCACCATCCCGCGGCGGGGGGGGGGAAGTTGAGTGATGGGGAGGCAGTGTCTGGGTGTGCCCCTGGGAGCATGGGGCATAGTCCCTCTCAGGGGCACCCCACTCCATGCAGGAGCAGCCGGGGGGCCCTGCCACGCCTACAGAACATTACTGAACTTTGGTAGTTTTACTTTTTCCCCGTTTGAAAGGCTCGGGGCAGAGGTTGGCCAGTGTTGCAGAGACAGGGTCCAGCATTGGAATAGCGCAGCTGCCATAACAACTATTAACCACCCACCCGCCCCCTTTTTGCCTTACGGAGAGTGTATGTAGGGTGTGGATACAGAGAGAGGGCTGCATATGTCACCCCCCCCCCCACCATGGTAAATAGGCTGAGAACCACTGTTCTAGTGTCTCGCCGACGCTCTTCCTGAGATACGTTACCTCGTGTCTGCCCAAGGCTGAAGGGCAGAGCAGGGACTGGGCCATAGAGAGCTGTTATGCTCCTAAGCAGTTTTCACCCCCCCCACCCCCCCGCCATGCTCAGGTTTTGGGCTTTTTCCTTCTGAGGGACAGGGGCAATGAGGTGGGGGTGAAGTAGGCAATCAGGCTGTTCTGGCCAGGTCCGTACTTACTCTTTGATACCATGAAGGTGACATTTAAATCTATTCTCTCCACTTGCAATATTTCAAAGGCTGAACGTGGGGACATTTCAGGGTCACTTTGTAGAGAGACAGATAGCAAAACCCAGCCGTGGCTGATGGGCTTGAGAACAGGTACAAATTCAGACAATCTGGTGAAGGGAAGATGCAATTTTAGGACCAGGTGCTTGGTAGGAAACGCTGCCAGCAGCAGCTTTAATGAACGGCTCCCGCCTCTCTCCGCTGGGCCCCTGCTGCTGCCCTCTCGTTCTTTCACAAAGTCATTCTGCACTCCTCTCACATTCGCCCTGATGTATTCCTTCTGGCTCAGCGCTGCTGGCGGCCTTCCAGCACCAAGGTCCTGCTGCGTGCAGAGGAGTTGAAGCAGCTCCGGCTGTAGAATGAAACCGTGCGGCGCGGAGTTAACTAACGGGCAGCCAGGGAACTATTAAAAGTGGCAAAGGAAAGGGAAGGTGGGTTGGAAACAGCAGAAAAATTGTGTGTGGCCTCAGAAGGGAAAAAGAATCCACCTAATTTTAAAACACACCTGTAGTAGTTACATGAGAACAGCCGAACTGGGTCGACAAATAGTTCATCTAGCTCAGTGCCCCATCTTCTGCCAGGGGCCAGGACTAGAGCAGACAACGGGGCAGTTGGAGTTGGCCATCTTCCCCTCCAGGTTTCTGCCAGTTAGAGGTTAAGGGTCACCCCGAGCATGGGCTGCAGCCCTGACCATGGCATTGCTGAACGTACCTTCCAGGACCTTGTCTAGTTTATTTTGAGTTCTACTTTTGACCATCACAGCCGTCCATGGCAAGTTCCATGAGTTAATTTAACACTAAGGGGACCACTTTCAGCCATGCTGCTAGTCAGATGCTACTTACAGCCATACTTGGCACATGGAGTCATAGGTGAAAATGCCACTGATCAGAACATGCATCGTTCTACTCAGATTTGTACCGAACTGTACAGGAAGTCATCGGGAAAGGCTTTTAAACATGTATGATGAAAGTAGCCTCGCGGTACTAAATGTCTCATTTCTTTTGCAGTTTATTGGCTGGCAGGGGCTGAGATTTGCTTCACTGTTTGTGCAGTTTTCTTCCTGTTCCCCCTCATTCTTCTTGGTTACATAAAGCAGCAAAAAAAGGAGGAATAACCAGAGAGATGAGCAACATTCTGAGTATTATCAAACAACTACTCATTTTCCAAAGGGACTTCACAGGAAGTGGAGAAGCAGCTGGCAAGAAGCGGTTTACAATGGAACAACACGATGGTTGATTATCTGGAAGGCCAGCTCAAGTTCCATTATGCAATAGCCGCCATCACCCCAACATTATTCCTTACTCACACCCTAAACCCCCCGGAGATGGAAATCCAGTAGAAGTTACTCTCTCCTGCGCTGCCTGCGAGATGGTTTGACTAGCTTGGAGATCAGGAGTAGCCCATGCATATTTACATCTTTCAGCAAGTTGTATTCCAGCTACGTACAATGGTGAGCTCATGCCAGCTGTCAGCAGAAAAAGGTTGAATTCAGCACGCTGAGACACTCCACCACAGAACTTGGTGCTTAAACGATCTACAGTTCCCAGCCAGCTACAGCCTGTAAAACTTGATTTCTCACACAATCATGTACATAGCATGATTTTTTCCCATGTCCTTCCTTTCTCCATTTAATTGTAATCACTGGCTGCTCATTCTGCTGCGCTGACAGAACACATTAGCAGTTGTCAGGTGGCTGCATAATGGGGAAGAGTTTTGGTTTATCCATCAAGATTGTAGCCACCTGAATTGATTCATGGTGAGGAAATACAACCCCTTCCCAATTTTATAAGGATCTTATTGAGGTAATTATGGCAAACCCTTTGCACAGCCCCCCGTAGTTAGTGGAATTTGTTATGGGCAGGTCTCTGGTAAAATCTTTTCCCGTTGCCTTCTGCAGCTTTCTTTTTGGCGAGTTTATGATATAAAATCTGAGAGAAACTTCTAGCAATCTTGGCACTACTCCTACCGTTCTGCCCAGGGACCGTCAGTGAACAGGTGGTCTAACTGTTAGACACCATATAGTTGGGAAGGTGTGGTGGCTACATTTTATACTCCTCGGTTTTTCAAGACTGAGCATTTATCAAATATTTGTATTTTGTATTACAAATAAACAATTAAATGCAAACTGGTCTGTTGCGGTTAGTCGGATACACATTAATAACATGCAGCGAAGCTCACTCCTAAACGACAGCATAGACGGATCCAAGAGACACAGAAGTGCTTGGGTAGAGGTGGTGAACTTATTTGGATCTTAAAGATTTAGTTCTAATAGGCTATTGTTCCCCCCACCCCCCAAACTAGTTTGCTCAGTCTTGTATCCAATTCATGGGAAGAGTATAAACTCCTAATTCCTTAACAGTGGAATAGTTTCTGCATCTTCCTGCACTCACTTTACTGTCTGCTTGGCTGTTCACCTATAAATTAATGAAAGACATTATGGGAGATGTAAGTATTGTACCAGACACGTATCTATCTTTCTGAAGGAAAACGAAGTACTGCAGATCACAAATAGAAGGATCTCATCCTTGATCAGTAGAATACAGACACCAGGAGGAAGATTGCCAGCTAGTCTGTTTTCTTAACACTACACAACCGTGTTTAGTACGCGATATGAATGGCCAGTTGAAGCAAGGGAAAATTTTGATTGGCTGAATGCTGCACAAGTGAGAATTTGCGTAACAGCTGAACTAACATCCCCACTCTTATAAGAAGTGTAATGGGAAACGGTGATAATCACAAGCAGTGAAGGCCAGTCTTCCTCAGTGTATCTTCAGAAATACATTGACCTATCATAGCATCATGCTGGAGCATTAGTTCAGTAGAGTTTCAAGGGAAGAATGCCACCCACACTGCTTCCTAAGTTTTCCTCAATTGTCTCCCATCCAAGGCCGGCTGGTACTTAGCTTGAATTCTGACAAGATCATAGCCAGAGCTGGTGCTATTGCAGACATCAAACTTCAAATAAGCCTGTAAATGAGTAAAAAGTGAACCCAACCCAGTACGTATATATTGTGTACACACCTGTACAATCCTCAAATCCATATTGTACCTGTATCCTTAAAAAGTAACTTTTTATATCAAAACAGATCTTTTGGTTCATTGTTTATGTAATATAGGAAACCAGAGTCCTGTTGCACCTTAAAGACTAACAAATTTCTTCGGGCATACGCTTCCGTGGGCTGCGACCCGCTTCGTCAGATGCATCCTATCTCCAGACTAATACGGCTACCCCTCTGGAACTAAGAGTGTAAAACCTAAGTAACCCAGAGAGTTTAGATAAGGGTTCTAAGCATCCACAATTTGAGCTTCTTTTATCATTACTTGTTTCCTGTTACACAAGTTTAATTCCATCACTTTTTTTTAAAAAAAATTCATCCTGGAAAAACGTTTCTCTAACCTTGTTTGTTGCAAAATTTTACTTTTTATTCCACAAGCCTCGTTTAAAAATAGAATTAGTAACTTTCACTAAAATCCTAAAGAATGACAGAGCATTTCCCCACCACCTTGGAGAAAAACGAATTCTAAAGGACATGAGGATCTTATGATGCTTGTGCATCTGCTCAGAAAGCAGCAAACGTAATTTTACAAGAGTGAAAGCAGTTGTGTCCTCCCCATGGTATTCCAGCAAACTCTGGTGTTTGTTTGGAGATTTCGAACCTCTACACTACTGCATATAGCAGGGGTCGGCAACTCCTGGCACGCGTGGGTGACCTGGCACACAGGCGCCGCTCAGGCTCCCCCGCTGGCCCCGAAAACTGCACAGCGAGCAGCTGCAGCCCACTGCTGAGGGCCCCTGCTGGCCCTGCCCCCTGTTGGATGGCAGGAGAGAGCAGATCGGGTCACGTTGCCCCGCCCACCCAGAGCCACACAGCTGCTGGCAGGGCAGAGCCAGCCCCAGCCATGGCTGGCAAGGGGGAGGGCCAGCCCGGCGGGCAGCCTCCGGATCCTGGCTCCGGCTCCCGCCAGCAGCAGTGGCTCCGGGTGGGCAGAGCTGACACCTGCCCTTCTGCTGGCCATGGCCGGGGCCGGCTCTGCCCTGCCCGCAGCGGTGCGGCTCTGAGCCGGTCGGGGCGATGCGACCCACTCGCCTCCTGCCGTCCAGCAGAGGGCGGGGCCAGCAGGAGCCCTAAGCCACGGGCTGCCCACCAGCAGATGCCGGTCCAGGCCCCGCCCCCGGCACCTGCTAAGGGTGTGGTGGGCGGGGCTGGCACAGAGGCCGGCCAAGGTTGCCGCTCCCTGGCATACAGACTGGGGATGAACCTAATAAAAGAATGAACCAAGCAAGGGTCCTCTGTTTAACGAGTGAGACTTCAAATGAAGAATCTGAGCTTTCCCACCTGAGCATATCTTCCACTTCAGTGTTAGCATTTTGAGGAAGACAGTTGCTAAAGGAGGCAGAGTTAAGCCAACCTGAAGTGATCGTCTTGTTGCTGTCTCGGCTACAGCAAATCTTCCAGAACACTGCCAGCAAAACCAAGGCTTTTTTAGTACTGTGTCTCCATGTTCCCCTTTAATGCCTGTTTCGGCTACTTACCATTACATGCCCAATTCAGGGTCTCTGTCTCGTCTGGAACATTAACAGCAATGAGTTCACTAAAAACAAACTTTTGGGTACTTTTCTCAAGAATTTTTTTTTTTACCTATACAATTAAAACCATTAGAACACTGTTCTGGAAATGAAAACTGAACCACAGCTTTCAAAACAGGAAAAAAACCTTACTCTTTTAAAGAAGAATTTTATTTGTGAGTAAAACTTAGTGATACAAGAAAGAAAGAAAAAATACATGACTGTTTTCCCCCAAAGTGTGTAACCATCCCGTACACAGCTAGATTTCATAGTGTAATACAAAGGACTGAAAGAACAATCTACAAAATTAGAATCAAAATCATTGCATATGTGATCAAAGATAAAAGGAAGGACTCCATTATTAACTGAAACGTGTAGCCATGGCTTGGTAATGTAATTATAACCCTGGCAATAAAACACACTTTAGCGAAGTTAGTTAAGCACTGTCTGCTTCCTAGTATACAGAGGACGTACACGGTTAGAATACAAGCTCAAAGCCATTAGCGCCATGCAGTCCTTACTAAACGTTACTCTTCAGGTGTCACTCTTATGCAGTGATTTGCTCTTCTAATTCCGCCCTACCTCTACCCATTTCAAAACAGAAGTCAATCTTGGGGTGTGTTAACGAATGCCGCTAAACCTTTCCCCCCTCACCTGACACCTTACAGTGCTATTATTGTATCTTGCCAACGTTCTCCTTTGAACATGTGACTCTGGTTCAAGTTATCAATGCATCAGAAGCCTAATATAGGCTTTATTTTTGCATCAGAGCCGCATCCAAACTGAACCGGTCTACTACTCAATGCTTCAAGGCATTCCCTATCGGCTCGTTTTCTCACAATAAAACAGGTATTTTATATAACCCAACAGGGCACATCTGTCACACAACTTCATTTTTGTTATAGTCATTGCATGGAAGCCAATTTTTTTCCCCACGGAGGAATTTTTGAATGTTTTCTGCTGTTACATATGGAAGCATATAATTTGAACATCAGCATTTGGAGGAGCCCAGTTGATGGCTGGAAAGTTCATGTTGGTCTTTCAAAAAGCTAACTTGAAGGTGGATCTCTGCATGTGCTCAGTGACAGAGCAAGCTGCAGGACAGTAACTAGAAGAGGATGGCAAATAAAATGTGAAAAAATGATTTTCTGGATTTGCTACATGGCAAACCTGGGATAAATGCACCTCTACAGGATCAAGGAGGGATTTCTGTTCCTGGCTTAACTGCTGCTGGCAACACAAAGCAAAAAACACAAGCTGCTGTAAGTGAAAAGAAAATTAATATAACAACATCTTGTGTGTTCAGTGTAATGTGTCTACATTTTTACTAGGGGAGGGAGTTAAGACTCAAGCCTGCAAATTCCAAAGCGGTAGCCATGTTCGTCTATTGCAGAAAAACAACAGAGTCCTGTGGCACTTTTAAAGACTAACAGATTTATTTATCACATGAGCTTTTGTGGGAGAAAATCCCTTTGTCAGACGCTTTCAAAGCGTCTGACGAAGTGGGATTTTCTCCCACGAAAGCTCATGCGATAAATAAGCTTGCAAACGTGACTTATGAGCAACAGCTTTGCGTTTGTTTTAGCAAACCAATGAAATCTGCACTAATGACCTCTCCAAGCTCTAGCATCACCATTTGAAAGTGACCCAAAAGTCTAACATACAATTGTTTTCAACCTGTATCTAAAGACCAACCTGCTATGCAACTGATTTCTGCTGGTCTCTCCCTTTGGTTGGGAAGGAGGGTCTAGAACAGAGATTTCACAATCTTGCATTTATTAGGCTGTGTCTACACTAACACTTCTGTCAGCCAAAGGTGTGAAAAAGCACATACCTGACGGACATAAGTGCCGGCATGAACAGTGCTCTCCTGCCAACACAGCTACTGCCAATGTTTGGGGTGGTTTAATTACGCCGACGGGAAAGCTCTCACCCTTCACACAAGAATGGTTACACGGGAGACCTTAGCAGCACAGCTGTATCATTGTAAGGTGTCTAGTGGAGACATAGGAAAGTTAGGATCCTTTGAACAGGCTGCATCAGCAGGAAACACCGTATCAGTTTAGTCTTCTTAGACACTCCAAGGCTACGGTTAAGTTTGAGGTTCCAGCTGTATCACAAAACGGAATATGGGTGAGAGACGGCTTTTATGTTTGTTCTAACATGGAGGGGAGGGGCAGGAAGAAGATGGGAGCGTCTGGCATGGATAGTCTCAAAGCCTTTTATAACCATCTGTAATCACAGACTGCAGACGCAGACATCTCAGATCAAGAGCGTGCCTCCTCTAAAATGCACACACACAAGCATCCTCTCTAAAATGCAATATTTAAAAAAGAATCCACTTGCGACTGAAGAGTACAACATTGGAAAAGAAGGAGCAGATACTGCACTGTGAACATGGCCTGGTCAAAAATACTTGCGTTCATACATAAAGCAGGGTGGGTTTTCAATTAAAAACAGTGGTTCAGTGTCTTCCACATGGAAGCCAATTAACTTTGTTTACAAATTAAGGATCAAATCTGTGGTTAGTTGCTGAGAACACAGGCTTAGCACCTTTCTGCACGTTAATTTCCTGTTACCACCTTAAACAATCAAGCTATAACTGGAGGGGTCGGTTGGCTGATTTGTTGCATTCCTTTACATGATGAGACAGAACACTCGGTACACTCTGGTACATCCTAGTGGTTAATGGATTGAGATTTAAAATGTGACGGTGTTTCTGCAGTGCATCAGGCCTTCAGGAGTCACTCTTCTTTTTGTTCTTCTTCAGGAAGGAAGGAGTGCGGAATTTCTTTTTCTTTTTGGATGGGGACTTTCCTGGAGACTCGTCACTGCCTGGGTCAGCGACTGTCCCCTCCTCAGCTGTTGGTGTTGTTGCCTCTTCAACAGGTTGGGACTGGGGCTCTTGATTTTCTGTTGCAGGGGACTCAGTCTGGCTTTTGGACAGATCTTCGCTGCACCTACCTTCCTCCTCCTCCTCCTTTCCGAAGGTTGGGAAGCCGAGTGCTTCTGAAGGCTCATCAGGGGTGAGGTCTGGGAGGGTTTGCTTGAAAGTTGCGGCATCACTGTCGTCTTTGTAAGTCTGGTCCTGCAGTGTCTCTAATAGATGAATTGATAGGAAAGGTTTAGTTAAAATGTGCTGGTCCCTAAAACACATTAGGGTGAAGCTACTGCATAGTGAGTGCTCTGGGTGCAAATCTAGCTCATTTAACTTACATAATGCTTTTAAAATCTGTCTATTCTACTTTACCTTTGGGCACAGAGACACAGGTGGAATGTACAAAGGGTTATTTTCAACTTCCTGTCAGATAGCAGAGAAAGTTGAATTCAACTATAATGGTCTACTGCCAAGGAAGTAATTGTCAAGGCTTTATAAATAAAATACAGTGATGTGACTATATTTGCAAACAATAGGAGGATTTTTAGCACAGAGAGCAGAGAATTACACCTACAGTTGTCACTGGCATTGATGAGCTATTATCAGACTCCAGTTTTTCAAGTGATTTCATTCGTTGGAATGGAGCAAATTATGCAGATGTCAGACCTATGGTTTGGGGTATGAGAACCTGACTAATTCTCATTTCGCCAATCCTTATTATAATCCCAGTATTCTCACGGAGCATCTCAGAGATTTAACAGCAGCTGGCTTCATAGTGTGGTAATGGTTTCATTATCTTGACAAGCTTTATTAGAGTATTTTGAGGTCTTATAATCAAATCAATGTAATCTGTTAAATTAAATTAGCTAAGCATGTTCTGTGATGCAGCCTTTTATTTCATGAGTTCATGTAGCATGAAATGCGTTCCTGTGCAGAGCATCAACTATAGCTTAAACAGGCCTTGCTATTACACCAAAGTGAATTTCACCACTGCTCACTAGTCTACAGTGAATCTCTCAGTCATAGGTGAGATTTAGGACATTCTTCTTTTACGTTTTAAAATATGCCATTTTATTGCAAAGCAATCCTGTCTGCACTGAGCACTTTTTCAGAACCCCCTGCACTTTTTCTCGCCTGCCTGGAAGGCACAACTTAATAAGTGTCACACTAGCTGTGTCAACTTCATCCATGATACTAGTGCGAAAAAAAGGACGTGGAAGAGAGCCAAGCCATAGAGGTTTCTGCAAGAAAAACAGGGGCAACGACTGTCATTTTTAAAAATTCAAAACTTAAAAGATCTGCTACAAGTTCGGTAAGAGCATTCATTTTATTTTCAACGCTTTGAGAGGTGATTACGACAATTTACAGAAAATACGAATGTGTCTAATGAGCTTGTACCCTTTATTCCTTCAGAATTGTACTGAAAATTCCACATGCTGTGTCTCAGAAGACACTGGTCTATGAACGTGTGATATATATTTGCCTAGAAAAGGGTGAACACCTATTATGTTAGTTAGACCCACAATAACCACTTAATACTCAGTATCGAGACAAATGCTCAGAACGGTAACGTTAGAAGTTTACTATCGTGTTGATACTGACAGGATTTAAAAGCAGGATGAAAGAAAAAGCCATTCTGTATGTTATGAGCTGCCTCATAAGGCTTTAGTCTGATTAACTCTTTACCACCATTTTACATCATTTCATGCAGAAGATTGGCTTAGAAGACGTCTTGAGGCCCCTTCCAGTCCAACCCTGCTACAGTTCTATGATTTGTTATATATCACCTCCTTTCACCATCTTACCACCTTTCTACTCATGATTTTTATTTCTTCAGGAATTGAAGTGGAAGGCATTAATCAGACTAATTTCTTAGTGCACGTTCCGCACCTGATTTTCAAGCAGGGGTTTTTGTTTGTTCTTTTAAAGGCAGGACCATCAAGCTTCTGGATTATTCATGGAATAAAAGCATAGAAAGCTACTGGCATTTAAACAGCTTTTGCCACTCTACCAAGTATTCCAATTATAAACAAATAATTTTAACTCATCTATTCAAGTTATCCATCCCATCCTGCCTCTGAAATTGTCACTACGTCATTTAGTAAGATGGAATAACTGCACACTGGTATGAAACATCTATCTCCATATTTAGTTTAAGGATGGGCAAGTTTTTAAATCAGAATAGAGAAACGCTCAAATTCTACATCAAATAAAGGAGAACACCACACAACATGGAAGAGATTTGTTATTTTCCTCAGTGATTTTAGTACATCCATCCATGAGGTTTTCCAAATTACATCTAGCAAAAACAATTTCAGAGACAACACCACAAGACTTAGAAATTTCATAATCTATTCTAGACCTAATAGATAAACAGAAGACACACATACTTCATGCACACTACGATACAGTAATGCCATTAAGGTGTCAGTCCGCAGTTTTGCTCTTAATGGAACTCTGGGGAGAAAGTTTTATACCCACACACATGCTGTGCTATTACCACCACTTTTCAAAATCATATCCTTTAGGTATGGTGGTGGTCAGAAAACTGACTACATAAAACTGGCACCTTCACTCAACAGATCTCCCTCTGTGTCGGAGCTCTCATTGTATGCAGTCACAGCTGCTTAGGTTAGGGAAATAAACACATACATGACGTTTACTTTTGTTAGACTAAGGCCAACAAAGTTTAAAAAGTGATTTGGTTCAGCTCTAGCTCATGCAATACAACTGTTAACCAAGTTCCAGTCTTACTGGTGGGATCAGAGCCACGCGGAACACAGGAAACTTTCATGTTTTAGGAGGAATAAGAACCACTGGCTTTTGGACAAACATCTCATTACCTATAAACTGAGGGAGCTGGCTAGAGTCACTGTGAGAAAAATGAACATCGAACCCCACTTTGAGAACCTTTCCACAGCACAGCACATTTTAATGTATGGTTTATGTCCTAGAATCCCAAGAAAACAATGATGGAAGGAATCTGTACATGTCACTGACTGTAAAAATGCCTTTTTTTCTAGCACAAACAGAAAACAAAACTCAGCAACAAAAGAGATGCAAGAGAATGAAGCAAGGCCTGGAGAACTCCAGGAAAGAAGCAGAAACAGGTCAGAGTATGGGATGGTACTTACTATGGCAACAGGTACTCTTTAGCATATCCATCTCCTGTTTGTAACGCAGCCACAAGAAGGAAAAAGCACAAGTAGAGAATCTCTGCAACCATCACAGCCATTGTGTTAAATTAAAAGAATGGTCGGAACCATTCTTAGAGAAAACAGAATGAGATGAAGTAGTGCATGGAAGACTTTATAAACAGACAAGTGATATTTCCCAGGGAACAAGGTAAAGGAAACACAAAACAGAAATTAGATTACACCGGGTTAACAGACTCAGACTGTTATTTTTTTCCTTTTTTTTTTTTTTTTTTTTAAACGTGACAGCAGATTTTCTTGGTCCTTTTTCATGGTAATGATACTTTTACTACATCAGATTAACAAATCAAACCAAGATCCAAATTGGGCCAGAAAAACATTCCCAGAGGTGCAATCCAAATACAATAATGTTTAAGAAATGTGCAGTCAGTGAGAAGTTCTGCATCATTAGATGTAGCATTTCACTTCAAAAGAGCACCCGCATCTTGCTCAGATCGCCCCCAGGGATGAGGAGTCAGGTCCGAAACTCAACAAGATGAGTGGGTCATTTTGAAATGGAGGCAATCTGTCTAAAGACAGTACACATTTTCTTTATTATTGTGAACACAACTACTATTACATTTAGTTACACAGCTCTACAGACTGTAAAGAAATAAAAAAACAAAATCATTCCTCTCTACTCCATTACATGTTGTTTCATATATTTTCATGCGTCAGTCAATACAGGTCTAGCTACTCAGCTCAATGTAACATACCTTCTTCTAGCTTAACTGGTGTGCTGGGAGGGGTACGGGCTGAAGTCTCATCAGGAGCGCTCTTTTCTTTCTGTTGTCTGCCATCCTCTGAAGGTTCTACAGATGAATCAGTATGGAAATTGGAAACAACACACAGGATTTTTCTTTAGAAATGCATATACAGTATGCAGCAAAACAGACCTCCAGCTACAAACACGAAAATCTTTGAATAAACAGTTTTTCTGAATGAAAATTTTGTCTGAATGCCAAATAATTCCAAAGCAAGCAAAAGTAAGATGTAGGCCAAGATTGCTGTGAGCCTGACCTGCCAGTGGTGAAATAGCTGGCTACCATAACGACTCAAGGCATTTCTCAATAAAATGGATTGAAATTCTTATTGAACAGTTTACACACTAGATTGGAGCGCACCACTGGGAACCATTCTAGAAGGAGGGGACTTTGGTGGGGAAGAGCTAACGCAAGAAATAACCATATGGAAAAAAACAGAATTACACAAAGTCCTTTTGCTTGCTTTGATTTTATTTGCAGAACCTTGGCGTAAACAAAACGTACATTACACAAAGCAAAGAATGAAAAGGTGCACAGATAATCACAATGTAACATGCAATAAACTGCCATTATTCAAAACAGATTTTGCAGTGCTTTTAGGGTTCTTCAATATTAAAAATGAGTCCTCTCCACACCCTTCCAGCTTCCATAGAAGTCGTACACAAAAGGAACAAATGTTAATGTAAAACAAAAGAGCCACCTTAATTATTAGAATAGAGATTTCCTCAGTACCAGAGCACTGTCTATTCCGTTCACCCAGCCAAGAGAATCGCCACCAATTAAATCAGCCCCACAGATAAGAAGCCAAGCCAACTGAAGATGTTCAGAGAGAGCAGAGACTCAATAAATGCAGATTAAGCAAGAGATGGCTTCCCCTTGATTGAAAGCTTAATGGTACCATATTATTAGTACCTGAGGCCTCAGCCAAAAGGTCTGGATTGGAGCTTAATGCTTTGATGACTGCTGTGTGAAATTCCTTGTGTGGAGACTTCTGCTCATCTGGCTCCTCCTGATTAATATTTGTGATGACTTGCTGCATGGTCTGACAAGAAACCCGTGCAGCAGAGAACTCAGAATTATCTAAAGATTTAGATAGTGTTGATCCTTCATGAATCTGCATAATCTTCAGATCTGCTTCTTTCACTGCTCCTTTAAAGGTTTTTGATCTGCCTGGCAACTCCAGAGCTTTTTTTCCAGAAGCATTTTGTTCCCTGCAGCTCTGACTCTTAAGTAAAACCTTTGGCTTCCCAGCTGGCGTCTGTCTCAATACCAGAGCCTCTCCACATTTTGATAGTTTATCTATGTAGGATGTAGCAATGTTACAGAGAAAATAAAGGTGCATGCAATTACACAGACAGTAACATAACAGCTCAGTCCCACAAACTGCTCTAGTATCTGTGTGGAGAAAGTCACACATGAAAAAGGCAGAATTTGAGACTCTTTATACATCGAGTAAGGGACAAATCACTATACAGCCTGTAAAGGACATGGGATTAGTACATCCCCTGTCGGGTATTATTTATATTACAATAGTGCCGACAACCCCAGCTGAGACTGGGGTCTGCGAGATGCAGTGTGCCCTAAAGGATTTATCATTTAAATAGTCAAGACAGCCAAAGCCTTAGTGAGGAACCAGAGGCATAGAAAGTGGTGTAAGTTGCCCAAGATCATGGAGCAGAGACCAAATCAGGAACAGAATCCATCTCTCCTTAGTCCCCGTCCAATGCCCTACAAACTGGACCTTGGCTGGGTTTTGTAACTATGTAAAACTGGGCTGCCAATATTCCAATGGAAACAATATGATCTGCATAACAGATGTGTCCTACACTGTGAGACTTTCTAAGAGAATCATGTAGGGGAGATGCTTCAAATGTTGCGGTGACTTCTCCTTCATCGTAGCATGCTGCTCTCCCTTCATTTTCTGAAAGCTTAGCGGTACCTGGGGAGAGTTCTGAGATGTGTCTCTCCTTACCTTGTAATTCATTTTCAAAGCCCCAACTGGTACTTTTTGAGCTGCATTTTCCCAGCTCAAAATACTTATTAGATCTGCAACTTGCCATGACAAATAAGAAAATTTCACTCCTGTTGCCTAAAAGCAATATCACATTTTCACTTGGTGGGTTACCCTACCTGGTACTGAAATGAAACAGTACCAAACCATGCTCAATAGAAGATCTGGCTGAATGAAGTTTCAAGCTTTCACAGGAAACTTCAAGTGACCACAGCAACTAGCCAAATTCTGAGGATGTGAATTGAGAACAATTCCGTTTTGGCTCCAGTGAAGTTTTGTTTGATTAAGAACCAACACTGTGGCCAAATATTGCATTTCAGTGGCTGTTTTTATCTCCCAAGTGCTTTGCAAATATTGTCCCCAATTTACAGCTGGAAAAATTGAAACAAGGAGGTTAAGGAACCTGCCTATGGCCATAGAAGGAAGCACTGTCAGAGCTAGAATTAAGAAGGCAGATGGTGGTTCCCAGTCCTATCCTCCTCTGAGGTAGGCCATGCCCTTGATGTATACAACAGCAATGTATATGGGTACGGATTAAAAACAAACCAACCTTCAGAACCTTTCTGCTTCCTTTCCACTTCTTTGCGATACTCTTCCAGCTCTTGGTCAGTGAGTTTATTGAAGGGGTTTGGTCCCGTTGTGCTCACTATAACTCGTGGCTGATACTCCTTCTCAATAATTGCCTTGGAGGCGGTCACCAACTCTCCCTGACCACAAAAACAAAAACCCAAACCACCCCAATTAAGATGCGTGTGCCACAAAACAATAATTCAAACAATTCTGACAGTGGCTGACGCTACCAGGAGGCCAAAACTTAACAAAATACAGGTTGGATTAAAAATGAATCTAAAACAAATTCTGCTTTTATTTTCTTAGGTTCAATAAGCCATAGTAGCAATTTTAATCTGTAAAAACATACCTTACAGTATGCTTTGTATTAAAAGAAAAACAGGCCGCGGGTTAAAGGCTATGTAGCGATCAATGGTTTCACCAGGGCATATCCACTATTAAGCAGCATATCAAATAGTAGCGGCTCATCAGGTTTTTTGGGAATACATTTTCTGGCATGAAAGTAGCAAGTTTCCTTATGATTGCCTCAGGGAAAACAGATTTTGGGGGCCCGATTCCGTTAGAGCACTGTGCGCAGAACTCCAATAGAAATCGATGGAATTATCACACAGAACACTCACCGGATCAAGTTCAGTATTTATAAACACTCAATGTTTAGAGAAAAAGCAATTTCCAGCAGTTAAATAATATTTAACAGATGTTAAATGGTTTATTATACATATTACATGTATCTGAGGTTAAAGAGTTTTGTATTTGTTTACTGTATTAAAATGCTTATTAATACAGTTTAAAAAAAAAGACTACCACGTTTGTTTGAGATAGCATCCTTCAGACAAACTGGATCCAAACCATTATATGTAGTTAGGTATCACAGCTAGTACTACTAATATTCTGCGCCCAAAAGACAGGAACAGAACATGCTGATGTACATGGAAGAGGCTCCCCAGGAATGGCAGGTTTTCTTATCACATTTTGGGGATGGGAACTAATGGCGTCATATGGCCTCAGAGATGGAAGATGGTTCCCTGGGCTTGTTCCTTATAAGCCAGACCGTCTGTGTTATTTGTTTAAGAGTTTCTCTGTTACTTGGTCTGACGTATAGCATTAGTTTAAAAGTTACTCTGATGCCAGCTCTGAATCTCTGATCTGGACCTCTCATCAGCACAGATGTCTACCCCTTATTCCCTGCCCTTCAAGGGTTTGTGATATATTGACTACTTCACCCTAAGTGCTTCTGTATGAGCAGATTCTTCCTGACAAGAGTACACATGTCCCAGAAAGCACTGAAGCTCTGCATTACATTCCCTGTGAGAGGGTCACTGAATCGGCAAGATATTAAGTAGAGTGTATGAGTGACTGCAACTCTACCCTTTTTCCATGTTGAATTGTTATTTCTGTTAATAATCAAAAGCCTAAACATAAGAAAAGTGTAGAGAATGGAAACGATTCTACTACCAGTCAGAGAAATTAAGAGCTCAGGCAAAAGAGGTTTTTGCTGCAGATTTGAAAAAAGACAGCATAGATGAGGCAGGGAAATATTGTTCTGGACAGAAGGAGCTGCCAAGGAGGAGACTTCAGCCCGACTTTGTTAAGGGACAGAGAAGAAGCTCTTGGCACAGGATGAGCCACCAAGGATAGAGGAGCACAGTTATACGGGTATGAAAGCATGTTAGAAAAGATCAGGAACTCACAGGGGGATAGAGCAGCTAAATGTCAAAGTCTTTACCCAGCTCAAGCAGCCAACATTAGCAGCAAGGTGGTGGCCGGGTTACATTTAGGAAAGATGTTTCTGTTGTTCTGGAATAAACCTAAACTGAAATTGTTTAGAAGTATTATCCCATGTGAATTAATGTAAGTGTGCAACAGAAATACAGATTCATCGCCAAAGGGTAGCAAAAAGGAAAGATGACATCTGGCACTTAATGGGAAATGCCTTCAAAACCATTTTGAATGAGCCCTTTCCCTTGTATTTGTGTAGATTCCTAGTGATTAAAATCTCAGCTAAATGAAAGCACATTCTTCAGGAACTTCATTCAAACAAAAAATCTAGTGTTTAGAGACAGAGTTCATATCAAGTGTCCTCTTTCTTGGTCTGGTGATTATTCAAATGCTCAGATAGAATCTGGTTTTGCTAATTTAATTTAGTAGTTAAACTGAATTCTAGCCCAACTTAATGTCTCACACTTTGGTGGCCCTCACTCCTGAAAAGCCTGGAGAAACATACATAGTCCCATCCCGCTGGTCCAAATGAAACACTTGCTGTGAAAAAAATACCCACTGAAATCCTTCACAAAGTGCCTTAGCAGATTTTGGCAAGCAAGTGCTTCTCTACACAATTAATTCTTTAAAAAAAAAGAAAAAGAAAACAAAACAAAAAAAAAATCTCTGGATACGTTTTACTAGAATGTCCTTTCCCCTCCACAGAGAGAAAGAAGAGAAGTCCGTTAAAAAGGAAACACTAGCGTCAAGAAATTCGGTCTGTATCTTTACATTAGAGAAAAATGTCTATGTAAAAAATAAAACCAAGGGACATTAATGTTGTCATTGCTGACCAGAGACTATATAAATTTTCTAGTGCAATATGTAAAAAATTTCCTTCAGATTTTTAATGGACAATCCAAGTACTTTTCCCTTAAAATGTCATGAAAAGGCAGATTTTAAAGCTTTCTAATTATGTGTATTTTTTTAAAATAAAACATTAGGGATATTTGCATGAAAACAAGATATTAGTTTTTAAAGGTTCTCGCTGCTTGGTCCCCATTTGAATCCATAAACTTCCACTTACAAATATCACAACTGATTTCTTTGGAAGTAACTCTGCTAGAAAACTATACGCTCTGGTGGGAACAAGCTATAGGAGATAAACTTTCAAAGAAACTAAGAACCTGTCTTATTGTTGCAAGTAAAATAAGAGCAAACCCTTTTCCCAGCTGAAGAATAAATACATAGTATAGTTCTTAAAGGATATTTTAAAAGTTTTTCTATGAGGCATCAGTTGCTTTAACATCAGATGACCTCAAATTTGCACCTTTTGCACCAGCTTGGCATTTAAAGATTATACCAGAACACCACCAAAAGCAATTTAAAAGCATTTCATGTCACAAAATCATTTTGTAAAACAGGTTGAGAGTTGTGAGCTCCCAAGATTTACACCTTAGTAAAAAAAGATGGGCAGGGAACAAAAAAATACAAAAAACCCACACCCAATGCCGCCATTATTTTGGATTCTTCTACGAAAAGATTATAAACTAAACAGGTAGTGGATAACTGGCAATAAACTGCATGGGCTTGTAAAGTAGACAATCATGCCAGGCAAAGCTTGTAGTTTTTTATAGAATTACAAAACTAGCAGACATAGAGAACACAATAGATGTAATGTATGTTGATTTCCTGAAGTTTGATTTCATGTTTTTGACCCTTACTTGCAAAATTAATTCATACTGATTTGAATAGATATAAGCACCGAACTGAATTGAAAGCTGACTGAAGGACTGTAAGGCACTCCTTTTGGAGTGTGGTGATGAATGGATCAGTATTATGTTTTGTCTTATTTAGGAGGACATCTTTTTATTCATTACTGGAAAAGAGGTAAAAGAAGCACTTCAAGTTTATGACACTCATCACCTAGCCAGCACATCTGTGAGGCCATGAAAATAGCACCAGGGGACTTAGAAATATGGACAGGAAATGGAGAGAGATTTGTCATCCTAAAAAACCCCCCAAACTACAAGTTAATATTTCAGTGGGAAAATAATCTGATACGCAGATATTCACAGTAAAGGGAAACATCTTGACTTCAATGGAGCTACAACAATTTACACCAGCTGAAGATCTGTTCCCTGGAGAGAAATAATGCTGAAAGAGTCTGCAGGCCATTACAGAAAACGAAATGACAATATGATACTGCAGTAAAAAACCACTATACTGAGGTTTTGGGCTGCATAAGCAGAGGTATTATGTCACAGAGCAGAAAGGTGACACTCATGCTCTGCTGAAACCACATCTGAAACCAGTCTTGTCAATACTAGAGAGATGTAAAACTGGAAGCAATGCAGAGAAAATCGATGAAAATAATTAGGTGGTTGGAAGGACTGTCTTCCTGTGTAAGGAAAGACAAAAGTAAAGGGTTGAGTAAATAATTTAGGGACTGGGAATGTGAATCATCTAAAGGACGTTAAAATAGAGAAAAGAGAGGAATTACAGTGGCAGAAGAGGATAGATAACTAGCAATGATGGGGTAAAGTCAAGGAAAGGAAATTTTGTTTGGCTTATCAAGATATATTCCAATGGATTAGGCTGTAGAACAGTCTCCCAGTGGAAGAACCTCATGGTTCAAGACATTAACTTTACAGACATCACTAAAGACATACAACATCATGGACTGTCTGGGTAGCAGAATAGCAGGACATGTGAAGGACTGGATGAGCTTTTAAAATTCTAAGATCTGATGATACTAGGTGGATCTCAAGAAATTTTTGTTCCTTGGGGCAGATTGGAGGGCATTGTAGAGGCAGCTCTTGCCGCTTAGACGTCTATGTGTGATTTCAATTCCTGTTCACCTGGCAGGGAAATTGGATTAGACTTGTTCTTGGCATTGCAGGGCCTACAGGAATGAACTGAAGATCTCATGTAAGAGGCCTGATGCTCTGTCCCACTCAAGTTCTTCACTGATGTTGAGACAGAGAGAAAAAAGAGCGATTTCACAAAGGCTTAACCTCCACCAGCGTCTCCTATTGCCTTAAAAACCTGGATTATCCCAGCATGAAATGGACCACAGTTAAACAATAGCCAAAGGGAAGCAGGACCGTACTACTCACTTGGTGAAGAGGTACTTTTCTTTCCTCTTCCAAAAGAGAATAGTGCCGAGTGTGCTCTACTAGACACCTGTGATTTGAATTACTAGAGTATTATGAAACCGAAGTAGAAGATTTTGGTAAGCAGATTAGGTGGGACTTGCATTATCAAGACCAAAGATATTGTTACAATGCAAGGGCAGGAATTTATAAAAACCTTCATGAGCTTTGCAAAACATGCAACTATGAAACTATCTTGAATTCGGAGTAGGAAGCAGACTATCCAAACTAATAACAGTAGCCATATAAGAAACTTTAGATGAATTAAAACCATGTTCTAGTAGATACGTTACTACCTGCTTCATTCTTTATACACCTGAATGAACAGCACATTCAAGAGGAAGCACATTCTATCATTAAGTTTTAATGTTTCAGTAGAAAGTCAGGGCTCGTTCATGATCTCAGGTATGGGAACCTGTTAAAAACAAGTCTTACTTTGCTTTCTATAATACAGTCTTTAAAAACATCAGATGGCACAAAATATTTTTAAGATGATGCATCAATTCAGAATCTGATAATTTATTGTGTCTTCATCTATAATGAAAGAGGACCTTAAGGAAGAGATATCTGTGTATGATCATACAGAAGAATCTGATGTTCTTATGATTTCCTTTGGTCTATTATCTGATTTCCAGAGGATGAACAAGAGAAATGTCATCGTCTCCTCTGGATAATGTTATAATTTCCTATATGGAAATTCTGGTTAAAATGAACTTACTTTGTAAGCTTTCTACAGTATTTTATTTTCATAAATGTAAATGGAGAACAAACATTTAAGTCTTAGGGGTAAACGTGAACAGTACTGGCACTTAACATGAGCATCTTCCGCCTCTTTACCAAGTGCCTAAAATACAATAGATAACTCATAGCTTGAAAGCTCGTCTCACCAAAAGAAGTTGGTCCAAAAAAAAGGATTGTCTCACTAATAGATAATTGACTAATGCAGAAGTTTATGCAGTTAATAATTCACATGAATATCTTGCCTTTACATAGTACTTTTTATCCAAAAATCTCAAGGGTTTTAACAGCCAGATATCACCACTGAAATGCAGCCACCTCTAGGGCAGAACATAGCAATTATTCAGTAAAAGCAAAGCTATGGAGCAGTTTTTCAGGAGGAAAACGATTAGCTATTCCAGTTCAACAACAGGGGAATGGCTCATCTCTTGTGAATTTTATTACTTCACAGAATGTGAATGACAAAAAAATCCACTCAACTTCCCTATTTGATTATGATTACAGCAGAGCCTTATTCCAAAGGGGTAGCCATGTTAGTCTAGGTCAGCCAAACAAACAAGAAGTCCCGGGGCACTTTTAAAGACTAACAAATGTATTTATTGCATGAGCTTTCATGGGAGAAAATCCCACTTCGTCAATGTGATTACACTTATGCGATGCCTAAAGATGTTGTGATGAGACATGACCAGAATTTCTATGAATGCCAAAGCATTTGATGAGGCAAAATTAAATAATTTTTCAGTGCTGCTCTATGCAAGATCAGACTCAAAGGGATTACACAGCTATTTTGTATGCAACATTGGGATTTTCTCTCCTAAATTAATGCGTTACAAATTGATATATATCCCAAAGTTGGCGAATATGAAAATTTTTCTAAAATCCCCTCAGATAGCAACTTCTTACTATTACTTTATTTGAGCGCAAATTTCTAAAAAATGAATTGACAATAGAAGTATCTCTACTTCTCCAATACAGAAGAGTTTCTGTAGAGTCCTAACACATGGAATTCATTTTGAAAAGTCTGATTGGTTGTGCATTATATTTCCTCTACATCTTTTTTTACTGTGTAAATCTTAAATGGACGGGAAAATATTTAATTTGCATTTGGATCTAATCACTTGATTGACTAGCAATGCCATTTTTCACAGAAGAGTCACACCTCACTTTTCAAAGCGTTCATATCCCAAATTCCCAATTCTCATTTTATTCAAAGAGAGTGAGGTGTAAAGTACTTGTGAGTACTGCAAACACTTTATAAGAACTGAAATTAAATCTGGCATTTCACTGACAAAAATTATTACTGTACATTGTGATGACACATGGATTTCACTTTCATTTAAGAGCACCATTCCCCCTGCTGAAATTAGATAACTGAGCAGAGAAAACAGAAAAGTGAAGGACAGACAGTGCTTTTAAGTGTTTGGTTTGGGGTTATATTTTCCAGCCTTAAATCTGGAAAAAGTAATTCATTACCCTTTCCTTCAGAACACAGATACCTTCTGATAAGAACTTGAATCTTGGCTTAATAGGCAGAGTTTACCAAGCTCACAATGGTATATAACATATTTACACTACACTGGCTGACCACAGATGGCATGTTAAAAAGTCAGAGGAATTGGAACAGCTATACATTTCAGATTTTCTTAATTCTTAACAGACTAAACATGGTGATGGAAAAAGGAGATTTGAGGCACAATTTATTTAGTTCAGGGCTTGACAAAATTGGCTCCCAGCTACATGCCAGCAATTTTATTTTTGGTCATCAGAGGGCGCTCCTCTGCTGCATTTCCATAGTGGAGCTAGCACCCAGGCTACAAACCCCAGTCACCGTGGTGACCTGGTGCTCAGGTTTTGTTGAGCCCTGACTTAGCTTTCAACTGCTTTGAGAATTTGATGGCAGAAATGAGGGACAAAGAAGGAGGGGAATGATGCACATCTACCCACTCCATCAAAAGACAGACTGAAGAATTTCCATTGTTACAATTTTACTCAGCCTTCCAACCAAAGAGCCTTCCAAGCCGACTCCATCAAAAGACAGACTGAAGAATTTCCATTGTGGAAATTGTTACAATTTTACTCAGCCTTCCAAGCAAACCTAAAACATTTTAGATTTATTCTGTACCTGAATTATACTGCATAAAACACCACAGATTTTGCTTATTCCTTAACAAATTGGAGAATTTGTATATTTGGGACCCAGCCTTGGGGGTGCTGAGCAGCTCCGGCATCTCAATTCCTAATACAAGAAGATTGAAGGAGGCACCCCACACCTATGTAGAATAGGACCCTTAAAAATCAGAAAGTTTTTTTTAAGTCATCTTAGTAAACCTTAGACCCGTGGATATGTTTGGAATTACATTGTGTGTAATCAGGTTGAGATGAGGCTAGCTCAAAATGGATCTCAAATTAGGATTATTTAGAGCTGATGACAGGCACAAACAAAACAACACATGCAGAACTCCTGATCAGCCCCTTAACTTCACACATATTTTCATGTTATTCATCAATTTGAATATACAAAAAAGAAACTCAAAATCTTGAAGAGGTATTTAAAAGGGCAATGTAACTGTCTGTAAAATGGCACAGACACAATTTGCAGATCCATCTAGTCCAGGGGTCAGCAACCCAAAAGAAGAGCCATTTTAAAAAATTCCTTCAATAAGCAAGTGTTTTGAGAGCCACAATGGGTGTAGCCAGGCCAGGACGCCAGCGGGAAGGTCTCATGGCGGGGTGGGTGGGGGTGGGGGAGGAGGGGGGACCTCAGAACCAGGACCAGGTCCCCAGTGGCAGGGGGGAGCCCAGAGCCTGGTGTGGGCTGCCCACAGGGTCCTGGTGGCAGGGAGGAGGAAGCCAGAGCCTGGAGCCTCAAGGGAGCAGCCAAAGAGCTACGTGCAGCTCCTGAGCCACAGGTTGCAGACCCCTGCTCTAGTCTCTCTTCAGCTAAGACAGGTAACATGACAGAGTAAGGAAGAGGCAGAAGTGAAGGGTGAACAGCAGTATTTAGAGCAGTATGACAGGGCAGTAAGTACCTTTCTAACAGAGAGAGATTTAGCGGGACTAAAGGCCTGCTCTGTGAGATCGAGCCCTTCAATAGTTTCCGTACAGTCTGAGAGGGGAGCATCCTGCAACAGTAAATTGAGTAAAAGAGCAAACCGAGCCTGGGCTTTAACATACCAACCAAGTGCATTATGATGCTAGCTACAGACATGCAGAGAAACAGTAACCAGGAGATAAAATGGCAATGATAATGAATTGACGTGCACACAAACATCACACTCAGATTAAAAAATGTTATGTTCATGATATGACTAGTCAAACTTCATAGAGTGCATCAGAAAATACTTATCTAGTGCCAATTACACCACATGTACTGAGCTGTAAGGTTTTAAGTCACTAGTGTACTTCACTGAGTAACTGTACAGACAGCTCTTTAAATGCTTATTTGGAACCATGATTTTAAAATGTCTCTTTTCTTAGTGCACCAAACACATTATTAGTGATTTTATTGTTGATGCACAATGATACCAAGAATAGTTTCCTTTTATTTTTAACTGCTCTTCAAATAAATTACTGTCAAGTTATCTGAATATATCGAATATGCACTATTACACAAAACTGACTCAGCTGTTTCCAATCTCTTACATTTTAAAAGTACATGACATTGAAAAATATCCAAGTTGTCCCAAAGCCGGACTAGTTTTGAGCAGGATAGTAATCCATATAAATAGCCTTTTCATGCACTACATTCAGCAATAAATCAAGGAGCATCTCACACAAACATGCCTCTTAAATTTCTGACCCTGAACGCTCTCACAAAAACAGTGGTGTTATCTCTAACACTTACCTGATAAAGAGTTACTCTCTGCCAATTAAAGAATAATTTTATAATGACATATTAGGTGAAAGTAGAGGACAGCACACATTAACTTTAAGACTATGTTTTATGGCACTCTGTGTTCTCACCTGTACAAGACTCCTGTCCATTACCACCCCACAAAGAACCTGTGACTGAGGACCAGCAGTTTTAATATCCTGTAAGTTTTGCTCTCGGATCTGTGAAGAAAATAGCAGGATAAATACATGTGAACCGTACACAGACCCATTTTATCCAGGCAGTTGAAGGGAACGGGGGAGAAGCAAAACAAAAAGCCCACCCTTTTGGTTCCTAGGTTTCAGGAACAGGTCCTGAGTTGATGTCAATTATCATAGCTGCACAATGGAGCTGTGACAATTTATATGAACTGAAGACCTACTCCCAGGATTCTAGTGGTGCAGATTATTCCTTACATGCCCATCAGTTTGGTGTCTAGGCACCACAGCATGCATTCACCTTCCTTTTATGTGGTAAAAGTAGATTGATCAGGTAGCAGAGACAGCCTGTTCAGAAGGGCACCAGAGCATTCCAGGTCAGTTTTTCACTCTGTTCAGTTTTTAGCACCCACATATTCCATAACCACTCTCCCACAGAGAATAACTCCAATGCTAAAAGGAAGTTCTACTAAAACAGAATCAGAGAAATGTAGGGCTGCAGTGGACATCGAGAGGCCATCTGGTCCAGCCCCCTATGCTGAGGCAGAATCAACCCTGACCATCCCTGAGAGAGGTTTGTCTAACCCAGGGGTGGGCAAAATATGGCCTGCGCTCCCCTGTCTCCTTTCGTTCCCGGCCAGCGCTGGCGGTGCGCTGCCCCTCCTCTGCCCCCCACAGACAGCGCCATGTGGCTCTGGGGCCAGTGCTGCCCCTTTCTCTCCCACTGCTCTGCCCCTTCCGCTTCCCCCCAGCCTGCGCTGCACGAGGCCAGGGCCAGCACTGTGCTGCCCCATTCCACACCCTCTACCCACAGCTGGCTCTCCTTCACCCCCAGCCCCTCGCCCCCACTCTCCACACATTGTATGATCTTGGTTTACTCACTGTATTTCTCTTTGGACAATGAAATCTCATGAAATCAGTTTAATTTCTGGCTTTGGTTGGATTCACAGTTAGGTGCTTAGCATGACAGTGGAAATGCTAATTTGTTTAAAACCCATTTTCACTTCATTTCTTTTTTAACTATGGAGACATTTCTATTGATCTTTGGTTTTAACAAAGGCCTTTTATAAAAGTCACGTTTACACAAAAAAAATTAAATTTAGACCAAGTTTAATTTGACAGTTTCCTTGTCCCAGTTTTTTGCAAAAAGTTATGAACAAGTTTTATTCAACATATCATTTCTGATGTCAGCTGCAAGTTTACTAGCAATTTTGTTTCTCCAAATGTATTTTATAATGGAATACAGGAAGCTAGAATATAATTTGTTTTGGCACTCCATCACTATTTACTTGAACCTAGTATTGACAATTCTTTGTATCATTTAGTGGAACTGGGACCTTTACAGATCAGTTACTTCAAATGAATCAGGGGTATTCTGAGCTCCTTCAATAAAGTTTTCTCTATGCAATCTTGTCTGCTTCTAACATGTACCTCTCTCTGAAATACTGCTCCCAAAACCAGGCTGTCCATAAATGATTTGTTTTGGACCAGCCCAACAAATTTCCCACCTAGGTTGTGACACAAAAATGTTTAATATCGTTCCTAGAGTACAATTCTTTTTGATGATCAGATTGTTGCCAAATACCAAATCCATAAAATGCATGTAGCTCCTACAGGAAAAGCAGATTATGAAAATGGGAAATGTAAGCATAAGAAGTTCTACTATCATTTAACAAGACTAGGGTTTAAAAAAGGCATGTTTACACAAAAATAATGCATCATCAACGTGAGTAATGCAACATAGAGCGTATCAACATCTATCAACTTGAAACTCAAAACTACACAGGTGAAGAGTTCAAGATCTATACCTTTTGGACTGGTTAAACTGCACTGGACTTCCCAAGTTAAATGGTGATTGTTTCACAACACTACTGATATTCCTTAACCTTAAACACTCTCCCTTTCAGCACTAAACAATTTTCATGCCAGCTAATGTTTTACAAGATTTTATCTGCACAAACTTCCTTTTCAAGAGTGGTATCAACTAACAGCAGCAGCAATAAGAAGCACTTATGTTAATTCCATCTAGATCACATTTCCCTAGTTTCCTTAGGTAAGACTGTGTCAAAAGTCTTATTAAAATCAAGATACATCACTCTGGTTCTTCCCCCACTACACTGTAAGCCAGTAACCACGTCAAAGAAGGAAATTAGTTTAGTGTGGCATGATTTGTGCTTGGTAAATCATTGCTGGCTATTCCTTATAACCCTATTCTACTCCAGGTTCTTACACACTGATTGTATAATTCTCCAGACCCTTTCCTGCCCCCATTTTTAAGACAGATGCTTTGTTTGCCCTTTTCTGGTCCTTTGGGATTTCACCCATCCTCCAGGAGTTCTCAAAGATAATTGCGATAGTTCCAAGATTGCTTCAGCTACTTCTTAAGTAAGAATTTCACCAGGCTCTGTCAACTTGAATACATATAACTTACCTAAATATTCTTTAACCTGTTTTTTCCCTTTTTTGGCTTGTTTTCCTCCCCCCTTACTCTTAATATTAACTGTATTGAGCATCTAGACACCATTAACCTTTTTAGTGAAGCCTGAAGTAAATCGGCACTGGACACCTCACCTTTCTTAATGTCTTCTCTTGCTCCTAGAGTATTTAAAGAACCTCTTCTTATTGATTTTTATGTCCCCTTCTAGATGCAACTCCTTTTGTGCCTTAGCCTTTCTGACTTTGTTCCTTCATTCTTGTGCTATCTTTTTGGACTCATCAATTTGTCCATGTTTCCACTTTGTGTAGGATTTCTTTTTGATTTTCAGGTCATTAAAGAGCTCCTTATGAAGCCCTACTGGACTCCAGATGTACCTTTAAGAGTCTCCTGGAGGAACTGCCAACTCTCCTGAACTCCTTTTTGACCTACAATTCCTCCCTGTTAGAATCAACTCTAAATGATAGAATCAACTCTAAAATGGCTCTCTGTGGTTACTTCCTTCACTTGCTGGAATAAAAACTGTTTCCCAGTGCATTCCAAGAACTAACTGAAAAGTTTATATTTTCCCATATTACTTTCCCAACAGATGTCGGGATAGTTAATTAAAATCTCTTATTATTGGCAGGTCTTTTGGTTTGGATATTTCTGATATGTGTTCTAGAAATGCCTCATCCACATTCCCTCCTCCCCCGATTTGGTGGTTTATGGTAGACCCCTCCCAGAATGTCACCCCTATTTTTTAACCCCTTTTATCTTTATCCAGAGGCTTTCAGCTTGTCTGCCTCCTACCATCTTCAGGACTTCAGAACAAGCAGATATATTTTTCAGGTACAATGAAACAGCTCCTGCCTTTTTATCCTGCCTATCTTTCCTGAACAAGCTATACCTCTCTATACCAATAGTCCAGTCATTGATCATATCATACCAGGTTTCTGTGATGCCAATAAAGAAATAATTTAGCTTATCTACTAATACTTCCTCTTCATTCCTTCTATTCTTTACATCTGAGCACAGACATCTAAGATGTTGGGGCAGATCCCCCCACTATCTTCCCTCTTGTAATTTTCCAGGTCTTCCCCACCCCCAACACCTAACCCTCTGTTGCAGTCACTTTTGTATACTTACCTGTGGGCTTTCACCACATGACCCTCTTATACCTCATTTAAAGGCCTCTATGCTTCAAAGGGAGCAGGTTACAAAACTATAGAGCTTAGTTCAAGAATGTACAGCAACCATTTCAGCTTCTAGTTGACATGGGGAGGACAATGCAGAAGGCATGTGTTTTATTTCCTCGAGATCTCATCATAACAGAATAATTAGCTGTTTACAAGTATGCAGTTTAAAGAAAAGGGATGGCAAATTATTTAATCGCAGTTACAAACCTTGTTCCTCATTTCTTGGACCTCCTTTGGGTTAGTGTTCAATGGAACAAACAGGTTAGGGACAGCAGAGGTGGCAGTTCTATGTCCATCCTCTTTAGTCCACTGCAATGTCAAGAACAGTTCAATAGTCAGAAATGCTGTAATGGCAAGGAACATTAACAGCAGCAAATTTATATAACAGTTTACCGTGCCTTCTATATAAAGGGGGAGTACTGAATCAGTGGTTACATTCTATTCATTTATAAGAGCAGTTGACTCATATACTTTTCAGAAATATAAAGTGTATCTTTTTGTAACTAAAATGAGTCAAACCAGTGGTTACAGAATCAGAAAAGGAACTAAAATAAATGTCTAGAGAGACACTATCAACTAGAATATAATTTCCACCCAAAGCCTTTGCATTTACTGTTACATGTAAAACCTAGGGATTTCTGAAACTCAAGTAAGTTTATTAGTAGTTCATTTTTCTATGCCTTTGAGAGCACCGTCTATTTAGACAGGTTCAATGTTTCCCTATGTAGTTTTTCCTCTGACTTGCTGGAGAGAGATCCTTACTGACAAAAACTCCTTGACACTTATTTTTAAAGGAAAATTAAAGCAAAAAGCATTTCAGGATGTTTTATTTAAAAGTTAATATCTCCAATTGTTTCTTTTTTTAATTAGCTAATCTTTAAAAAATTGAGTTGACAGTGTCCCTTTAATGACAGAAAAAAAAAATCTATCCAGATAAAGTTTAAATCCTAGTATGGTCCTATTAATCTTCACTTTTTTTCTTAGAATACTAAAATGAGAGTGAAATCATTGATTCAGTCCTCTGATAGTCAACAAACATCCAAGCAAATTTAAAGCATAAGATGACAGGAGTGTGAAAAGCAATGTGATGTCACTAACCAGGTTTAGTGAATGATTCTGTACTGTGAGGCATCACCAAAGTTTTGCATTAAAACAAACTACTGCATTAGAATATACTGTGTTTCCAGAATTATTTCTGCACAGATAAATAGCTGTACTAGCACAGCAAGCAGCCTAGGGGAACAGTTTGGTGATGTCGAATATTTTATATAACTTATAGCTCAAAAGGTTACAAAAATATCCCAAACACAAACTTAAAGCGTTTCATGGGTTTTTCATAGAAGGTTGTTTTACATGGTCATTGCATCTAGTCTATTGACTGGGTTTCGGGGCCACAACACTCAGCTTTTTGTTTTTACTTCTGATTCATCAAATGCAGTATCTTAATAATTCTCAATTGTTATTGCATAGAAAATGCATTGAACATTTAAAACAAACCTGTTTTAGAGCGCAAATGCTATGCACTTTCTGAGTAATTTGAAGAGACAATAAGATAGCCAGAAATTGTAAAAATTTAAAAAGCAAACAGAATTTAAAAATGTCTTGCACTGTAAAGTAAAAAATGGAATGAACATGGAGCTGTGGAATACTCACTGGTGATTATCTTCTTAGATAAAAATTAATCCAGCTTTTTATTAAAGATAATTTTTAGTGAAAACATTAAAATATAACAACCACCTCAATATAGCAAGCTGTTTTCTTTGTAAATTGAGAACAAGCATTATAAAATTATATACACAAACCTGGGACATTGTAAGAATTTTATATTGCTCTAGCACAACATCTACACAAGATTAATTTTAGTCAGAAATTCAAATGGCTAATGATTATTTCAGATAGTGAATAATTTAATTATGTTGTATGTGAACTAGGATTAAAAAAATCAAGACTATTGCTCTAAATGTGTATGTACTTGGAATTTTCTTTTCATGGCAGGACTGCTTAATATAGAACTGAAGGTAGGAAATGTGTATTGACTAGTTATTGCCTTTAAACAACAAAAAGCTCTCTCTCACACACACACACACACACACACACACACACACACACACACACACACACACACACACACACACA
>ML685851.1:11015432-11068644 GCA_007922175.1 Pelusios castaneus
AAGTGAAGAGTTATTTGCCAATGTGTTTTTCACTGATTCATTTTGTTTACAGCAAATTAAAACATATTTAACAGGACAACTAAACAAAATTTGTTTAGCACTTCTAAAATAAGTGTCGTCACAAATACTGTGCATGTTAAGCCTTCTTTAGAATATTTCTTCCCACTAAACTTTTGTTTAGATCTTTCACAATGAATGATACTTGGCTCTCGTGTTCATAGCAACATTAAGCAGAGAAAAGCACTCACACCGTGATCTGTCATTTGAGATATTTGAGTACAGCTAACTCCTCAGTTCTGGTGTCTGTTTTTGATTATTCTCTCTAAGAGGCCTACTCTTCAGAAACAAATCTTCTTTCGCCGAATGAAACATATCTGGTGTTCTTTGATATGTCTGATGTGATTCTCAAGTGAAACTTCAAAAGCGTCAGACTTAAATCAAAGCTGCATAAGCAGAATCTTCAATTTTTCCTAGTATCTTATTCTGTACATTTATATTTTTAGCCTATTTCACTGTTATATTGCATTCAAAATGATAAAGTTAATAGGGTTTCCACCAGGATAGCAAAAACAAGAATGGGGTAAAAGGTAACTGAAGATAGATTACAGGGGGAAAAACATCTTTCACTATCAATCTTAAAATGTATTGATTAGATTGTAGTGGTGAAAGAATCATTCTGAAATGGAGCAGGCTACAAAATACAATGGGGGGTCATTTTTACTAATCATATAATCCTGTTTTTAAAAAGGATATGTGAGCACTGAGGTTAAGAATATTACCATTCTTTTTGCCTACCCTTTTTCCTCCCCTTCCACTTGTGCAATGCACTACTGCATGGCTTCTTTTGGTTTTCTCCTATTTTCTAATTCGTTTTTTCTTTCCCTTCCCACCATCTCATCTCTTTTCCCTTCCTCTCTCTTTTGTTTTGAGTTCAGTTTCTTCTTGGTAAAGCAGCACTTAATACACTGAGAGGAAACAATGTTTATTATTTATATATTAGTTTCTCCCCAACTTTTCTACATGCAAAGCCTTCTGAATTTGATACAAAGAAGAAAGGTGTAATTATAGCCCATTTCATATGGCATTTAATTTTTTTACAGATGAAGTCTGCTGTAGAGGGAACTTGATTAGAATTGTTGATCTCAGTCAGTTTCCTCTGAGATAGTTCTGTGTTCAAAGCATAATTACCCTGTGATGATACCTTGGCGACCGTCCCATTTTCCACCAACCAAGGTGCATCCTGACTGGTGGCAGACAACAGATGTGGGAAAGTGGTGTCAGAGATTACCCATGGATAATTACATAGCTGGGGACCCATTATACATATTTAATATTGTGGAGGGGAGAATAACTATATTAATATAATAAACAATGATAAGAACTGTTAAAAGTCAGAATTGTATCAGTAAATCTGTACTGAAACTGAAATTCCTGAAACAATTTGCTCTTGTAAGCCAGAGCCCAGCTAAATTCAGATATAAGATATTACAAAATTATCCTTTGTTTCTTTACACTTTTCTAGTAGGTGTGTCAGACAGACGAAGTAGCAGACCATACCCACACAGCCCACTGTCATGTTATAACCAAGCTCTTTGCATCAGTAAAAGCATAGTATGTAATTCATGGCAACAAAAGTTAAGTTGAAAAGCAAAAAGTGTTAGAATGATGCATTATATAATTCACTCTCACCTTAAACATATTGTGCTCTCTGTTTTAACTTTTAACCTTAAATTTGGAGGTTTTAAGGAAATATATAATTTAACACACTTTAATTCCACCTTTTCAACCATATATGGTTGAAATAGCATTTATTAAGGGTTGCTGCATGGGATATAAAAATTTGGAAATTACGTTTAGTCCTTCTCCAGGTTGAGGGTTCATTGACTGTAAGGTAAGACAGTGTTGATGGTACCACTCTAACTGACTCTTGTGGATACTAAAAGCATGTCCATTTTGTAAGAGAAATTAAAGCAGCTATAAATAGTAGAGAAGCTCTGGATTTTAAGACAGCAGATAAAACATATTTTCATAGCTGTGTAGTGGCTGTTAGTACGAATAGCAATTATCATGCACTTAGAGATTGCTCATACTGAGATTTGGACATGAGAGATGGTTTTGCTGAGAAAAGAAAACACTGTTACAGATACCAGGGGATACCCCATCTCTCTAAAAATACCCTAACTTCAACGTGCTAACCATTTAATGTGAACCATAATCCTGTGTAACAGGCAGTGTCATTACTGGGCATGAATCAGAGTGATCACGTAGAGCAGGGCTCGGCAACCTTTGCTGACCCCTGTGCCGAGCCCTCCTTCTCGACCTTCAGCTGGTGCCGACGGCCTACTCATGGAAAGAAGGCACGTAGAGTGGCTCCTCTCGGCAGAGTGCCTGGGGACCCCTATCCCTAGGCACGGCCATGGAAAGAAGTTGCCTGGGGTCACTCCTTTTGGTGGTGGCACACCACAGAGAGGAATCGTTCTGGGCGGCTTCTTTACATGGTATGCCTGGGGCATGGACATGGCAGGGACCTCTGCACTGCAGCAGAGTGCCATTTGGAGTGTCTTTTCGTGGTAGGAGTGGCAATTTCTGTGGCGCCACAGGGAATGCCAAGTGCCGCTCCTAATGGGCTTGTGTGCCACTGATGGCATGTGTGCCGGGGGTTGCCTACCCCTGACGTAGAGTTTAACCTATGAACCTCTGACTCTCAGCCAAATGCTCTATCAAAGGAGCCATAAGGATCATCATTCTGTGTGAACACCCAAAGACCCCTCCAAAAATGCAACAAACTCAGAAGTCCAAGTTTACCTCTAGACCACACTTTTTTGTTAAGGGATAGGGAGGATAGGACTGCATGGTATTACCTGGAAAGGCTGCACCACAATCACAACCATCTAAAGGAATCAGTCTGTGTTAACCAGAAGCACATAATCTAGTGAGCATGAACATTAAGGCCTGATCCAAAGCACACTGAGATCAATGGAAGTCTTTCCACTGGCGTTAATGGGCTTTCAATCATGTATTAACTGACTATTCTATTTTACAAAGAAGCTTTACATGCTCAAATTAAAGACTAATAAATGAAGTAATTGACATAGTTCTTTTTCACATCATAGACTGGACACTAACCTAAGAAAAACTTAGTATTTTGAAATCGGAAGAATCAAATTTGTTAGCAAATTTAAAAAGTAAAAACAAGACACTTAAAAAGCTAAGATTTTTCATAACACTTTAGAAATAATGTTGCATTCATTGTGTAAAAACTCAGATACAACAATACTGTTTGCTTACCAGGTTATCAAGCATTCGCATCAGGGCTTCAAACTCCTGCTCTCCAATCTGCCATTTTGGATGGGCTACAGTACCCTCAGCTGCCGGAGACTCAGGAGACCGAGATTTGGCTTTGTATTTTCCAGGGTCTAACAGCACTAAGTTGTCAGGCCCACCTGCACTGGCCAGAGTACGCACCTTAAAAATAATTAAACCACACTTTACTTTTTTAAACAACCACTGGAACAGCTCTCTTCTATTTTATAAAAACTTTTACATTTTAAAACTAAATAAATCATTATAACCTTATAATAATGAATGTGTTTAAAGCAACATGAAAATTTGCATGTTTCAACAGTCTTGCTTTAATGAAAAATAGATCTGGATGTTTGGGAGAGATTGAGGTAAGATCAGTAGTTCTAGTTTGCTATTTGAACACAGTTACTAAACTATCAGTGTTGTCCAGGAATCTTTATTTCTTTTAGTTTAGACTGAAACCGCCACCGCTCAATCATTCAACTATCCATCTGTTTGGGGGTTATAAGTCATGTTCTTATAGAGAGCAGATTTATTATATAACATTAAGATTCTTACTTGAATTTCACAGGCAACTACTAGATTATGAATATAGTAGAAAGCCTCTTCAATGGTCTCTCCAACTGATACCAAGCCATGATTTCTGAGAATAAGAACCTAGAAGAAATGGATATGGCAAGAATATGAGCTGCTATAAGAAGCCTATCTGTCAAGAACTAAACAAACATCTCCTCTCCTCTTCATTTCCAATTTTTTTTAAAAATTACTATTTTCTTTCAATCTCACTCTGTGTATGGAGTAACTGACCTTGCTTTTAGGTCCCAAATTTTTCTGAATTAATACTTTTTCTTCATCGTCCACCAGAATACCATGGTAGTCATGGTAGGCCACTTCTCCAAGAGAAAGTGCTTCTGGGGAAATTGGTAAGAGACCACACTTCATTGCAGAAACCTGAGAAACATTAAAAGAATAGATTTTGCAAGAGAAATAAATGAAAACAAGAAGTCAATGGTGTATGTTGTATACAAAAATGGATGTCATGCAGGGTGGAATTTCATTGTTAATCTTTAAACATAACTGCAATATTTAAAAGTGGGAGAACTGAAGACTGGTCAGAAGACAAGACAGAAGTGTGAAAAGACTTAGAAAAATCAGCCTCTTTTCCTTAATTGATACTATCTTTTTAAATGAATATTTTAAAATACAACATTACATGTGACAAGCTTTCCTGCAGATTATTACACACAATCATAGTTAAAAATAGCAGCCAATGTTAAAGCTTACAATCCTCAAAATTTGATCTAAAATCAGAAACTTATTCCACTGTTGTCTTGTTATCCACCTTAAAATCATTTTATTGTTGTTCTGAATCAATTTAATAAGAAAAAACCCCCAAAATAAGAACAGCAATAAAGCAATCTCCTGGATATTTGAAAGAAACTCGGTCACCAGGCTGGCTCCTGAAAAAGATTCTACAAGGTGGACTTGATAATGATTTATAAATAATTGTTCTTGGAGATGGATAAAAATAGGAATCTACAAGTCAATATGGGCATCCACAAAGCCCGCTATTTGAGAACAATGCTGCTACCTCTGCTGTGAAAGTTACAGAACAAAATGTAGACAGCACGCAACAAATACTTCACTACATAGCCCATGTATGCAGAAAATATTACCACTGGTGCACACATTAGCTTATGATGAGCCATTGACTGATAGGGTTCTATTATATGGTCAAAACCATACTATTTTTAAATTTGCCATTTGTCCTCAAACTTTTTACATCATGCTCCCCTTTGCTCCTCTCTGCGCTCCTACCCTTCCCCCCAACCCCCAGCTGAGCTGAGAGAGGGGCCACTGTCAGGGCAGGAGCTGGGAGCCATGGCTGGCACCAGGAACTGCAGCTGGGCACAGAATTAGGTGTGGAACCAGGGCTGGGCCAGGGGCCAAGGCACTACTGTAGACGGAGCGAAGCTGGGTTACGAGCACCGTTGGGTAGTGCTCCCCCATCCCAACCTCGCTTGCTGCGGGAGCTGGCTTGGCTTGGCCCAGGTGCTCTGCCCTGAAGGTTCCTCCATGCCCCCAGGGGGCACATCTCACAGTTTGGGACCTCTGGCCTCGCATTGCTTCTAAATGTCAATCCAAGATTTCACATTCATAAACAATATTAGCACAGATATTGTCAGTTTCTACAGTCGGCTCAATTCTGCAAGGATTCGCAAGGTAGGCATAGTCACACGAATAGACCCATTAAGTATCTGGCTTCAAAAGGGACTCCTCACTAGACTATCGGTTTAAGGGGATCATGCCCTTAAACTGCAAAGGAAATACATAGTTACCTGGGACCAGCTACACTCCTTCTTCAGATCTACAGTCAGAGGAACCACTTACCGCGGCTCCTGCCGGTGTATGAATATGAACAATGCATTTAACATCAGGTCGAGCTGCATAAATTGCAGAGTGCAAGGTAAAACCAGCTTGGTTCACTCCCAGGTTAGTGCATCCACGATCAACTATATCTCCTTGAATATTGATTTTAACCTGACAATGCAAGTTTTATAAGTTATTGTTGACCAATGTATTTAATTCAGCATCTTCCTATAGCAGTTTTAAAAATTATACTATTGTATTTTAATGTCATAATACATAACAATATGATATTATATAGAAATGTATATAAACTAATGTTATTAACAGCAATAATATTAAGCTTTAAGATCAAAATATTGTAAGCAGCTGTAGGATTGAGCTATTATAAGGCAAAATGAGCCTCCAACATCATTGCTTTTTTGTAAGAAATCAAATCCATCAACAAGCAATTGTATAAACAAATTATTTGCCCATCTACAAGGTTCAGCATTCACTCCCTTGATTCTTATGATGACATTTTCATTACATCTTTACTAATTATAGAGTCTTCCAGCCTAGACACGCTCTGAATTACTAATGTAAAAATACAAACAAAGAGAAAAAGCCTTTTAGAAAACTAACACAAAACCTTTCAGTCCTCTTTTATACATCATAATGCAGCAAGAAATGGCACAAGCTAATTTCTTCCCCTACTTCTTTGTAGCTCACCTTTTATTTAGCTGCTTATAAGGTTCCCCTAATATTCAACTCCTGGAATGTTATCCAGGCCCCCTTTTCCCTCACTGATTAATTCAAATCTAGAAAGAAACAAATCTCCTCCTTTTTATACTCGATATCTTTTTTTCTTCCTGGTTGCAGGCAACGATTTACAAGTTGTCAAATTCTGAGACTTTGAATAGAATACTTTGGTCTTTGACTGGCAACTAAAGCTGTCTTTGAAAGTCTGTAGGCTCTTTATATGTGAACTGGACCATCATCAGTGTTTAATTCTGAGAACCTTAGATACTAGTTGATTAAGAAATGCAATTAAATTGTCAGCACTAAGCTCATGGGGATACCCAATAGCCACAGATTTTTCCCAGAAGTTCAGTCTTAAGTAAAGAAAATTAAGACTTTACCTCTGTTGCAGACAATAATATAAAAAGTTCAGTTATATTCCCCTCTTTTCGCCTTTATCCTGTGCTCACCCATACTAACACCAGTTTTAGACAGAGCTATGCAGTTTTCTGACCTAGGGACAGTGAGGACCAAGACATCTAGTGTGGGGATCAATGGCCACTACAGGCATAAGTAACGAATTGGTCTTAGTGCTAAATATTTTCCAGCATTGCCATGTATAGTACCATGGCATTATGACCACTTGCGGGGTGCAGCAGTATGCAAGCCTCTGAGTCACTGCTGGATCTTCCTTAAGCTTCATGAAAAGTAAAGCAGTTCTGCATCACTGGGCTTTATTTTATTGTTTTAAAGACTTCAATGCAGCGTCACAACACATTTTGTTTATAATACAAGGATGATGGGAGAATCTTAGACTGTGGTGACAGAGACAGCAGAGTTTCTCAGTTACATGACTGCGTGATGGCTGCTAATCTGTACATTCCCCTCTCACAAATAACATTTGAAAGTTATAATTTGTTTTTGTCAAATGTAACCTTTGGCACAACTGAGCAAACCTGATTTTTTCGGTTTATCTATGATCACAGTCCCATTGCTCTAGGTCTAGGCCTGTTGTTATGTGCTATTATTTACTTTTAAGAAGATCCGGAAAAGAATATATTTGGTTAATCCAAATCTCTTGGTTTACTGCAATCCAGGACTGAACGGAACAAAGGAAATACTTAACACTTCATGTCTTGGAATCACTGCAGAATTGTCAAACTATAAATTTTTAAATCTACAAAACATGTAATTACATGAGAAAACTGTGGAAGAGCAATTAGAGGATCTGCCTATGGTAACAGACTGAATTAGTGATTGAGAAAGGACCAGAACTCAGGAATTCCCTATTCTCAGTCCTGTGCTGTCTTTATTTAATTCACACTTCAAACTAAAATTTAGGATAATAATAATATAGATTTATTTTAGTATATGAAAAAACCCAAGGATCACGAGTTTAAATTCAAATTACAATCTGACATGAAATTTAAAAGAGAAGAATTTTACATGAAGCACAGTAAAATCAGCCAAAAGAGAACACACACAAGAAAATTGTTCTGGCCATGTGAATGCAGCAGAAAATATCTTGCAGTATTTCTTTAACATGCTTATCTCTGTTGAACATACATACATGCTAGACACAACTTAGATGTTTATATTTATGTTCTATTGTTATAGTAATAAAAATTAGCACTTACCAGACTGGATGCAGTCACTTCACTATAAAGAAGTCCAAAAGGTACAATGAGGAAGTGTTCCTGCTCAGAACTTACTCTGGCCTAAGAATACAAAAGTGAAAGCTGAATCTTTACAATAAAATGTTTAATAATTTAAATGAAAATGGTAGTATAAGCACTAGAAAGTACACCACACAATGAATTACAAGTGTTAGCGCTGTTGAAATTGGGAGCAAGAAAGATGAACTAACAATCATGCCATACCCACTATAACTGACAATCTATTAAACCACAGCACACTTGCTCATAGTCAGCACATGTTTAATAGAGCCAAAGGAAGGTCCAGGATACCGTCTCTCAGGTTGGTTGAAGATTAAAGTTAAGCAATATGTCACAGGGGTGCTCAGATGGTCAATAATGAAGGCCAGATAGTCATCTGGATAGAGTGGTTCCTTAATACCCTATGGGAAGCACAGTTCTGGAGAAGCAGTATTGTTGTCCATGGCGCTAGTTCTACTAAAGCCTCTCTTTGTAAAGGAAGTGTGGGATTACAAACCAGAAGACTTGTGAAACTTTAAGTAGCCCAACTAAAGAGTTTAGCAGATCTTGATACTGTGTGGGATGAACTCTTTAAATAGACACCTGCTCTTCACATCCAAATGTTTGTTTCAAGGTCCAACACGTAGATGAGTTCCAGAGGGGTAGCCATGTTAGTCTGTGTACAGCAAAACCAACGAGAGTCCTGTGGCACCTAAAGACTAACAAATTTCTTTGGGCTTACGCTTGCGTGGGCTCCAACCCACTTCGTCAGCTTATGCCCAAAGAAATTTGTTAGTCTTTAAGGTGCCACGGGACTCTCGTTGCTCACACAGATGAGGGAGTTCATAACTCAAAATTAATTTGTAGTTTGTAAACTCTTTCGGACAGGATCTATATCTTGTTTGTTCATTTATTACAGTGCTGTGCACAAAGGAGCTATGGCCTGGAGCATAAACAGTAACAATAACTTGTACCACTCTGTAAAATCAGCCATCAAAGGATGCTAAGATATGCTACTAGCATAACTGCACACATCAGCAAAAGCAATGGACTATCTATGCACAGCCTTATATCAGAGATCGAAACAGGACTGTTTCCCATAGTCACATAGACCTACAGTTCCTAACCTCAGGGAGGGGACCCCCTTGGGGTCTATGAGGCTTCAGGAATATTGAAGTCATTTAGTCCCCTGAGCTACAGGCTGAGCACAGCAGCCTCAAGCTATGCGCCAATCGCAGCCGCCCTAGTCACCCCATCCCCAAGGTCTGTGCTGGCCAGAGAAAAGCAGCATTCTGAGGAAGCAGCAGTCCTGAGCTCCTCTCTGGCCAGAGAGGAGGAGCAGCCCCATCTTCAGTCCCACACTGCCAAGACAATGCCAATGGGAAGTGCAAGGCCATGTATTTAGGGACAAATAAGCATTTTTCCTGTAAGTTGGGGGTTCACCAGTTGGAACGGACTGAGAAGGAGAAAGATTTGGGAGTACTGGTTGATCATAGGATGACTATGAGCCACCAATGTGATGTGGCCGTGAAAAAAAGCTAATGTGGTTCTAGGATGTATCAGGAGAGGTATTTCAAGTAGAGACAGGGCGGTGTTAGTGCTGCTGTACAAGTGGTGAGACCCCATCTGGAATATTGTGTGCAGTTCTGGTCCCCCATGTTTAAAAAGGATGAATTCAAATTGGAACAGGTGCAGAGAAGGGCTACAAGGAAGGTCTTTGGAATGGAAAACGTGCCCTATGAGTGGGGACTCAAGAAGCTTGGCTTGTTTAGCCTAACCAAAAGAAGGTTGAGGGGGGATATGATTGCTCTCTATAAATACATCAGAGGATTAAATACCAGGGAGGGAGAGGCATTATTTGAGTACCGCACCAATGTGGACACCAGAACAAATGGTTATAAACTGTCCATCAAGAAATTTAGGCTTGAAATTAGACGCAGGTTTTTAACCATTAGAGGAGTAAAGTTCTGCAATAGCCTTCCAAGGGGAGTTGTGGGGGCAAAAACCATAACTGCTTTCAAATCTGAGCTTGATAAATTTATGGAGGGGATGGTATGATTAGCCTATTTTGGAAATTGACTGATATTTGGCTACGTGTGGTGGATTTACAAGTGGCCTAAGAGGGCAGAGTACGTGGGGTGGGTTCTGAGTTATTACAGGGAATTGTTTCTTGGGTAACTGGCTGTTGAGACTTGCCCACATGCTCAGGGTTTAACTGATCGCCATATTTGGGTTCAGGAAGGAATTTTCCCCCAAGGCTGATTGGCCTGGACTCTGGGGGGTTTTCGCCTTCCTCTGTATCACAGGGCATGGCTCACCTACCGGTGAATTCTCTGTATCTGAAAGTCCTTAAATCATGATTTAAGGAGGTAAATAACTCAGTCATAGGTTGGTGGCCTATTGCTGGAGTGGGTGGGTGAGGTCTGGAGGCCTGCATTTTGCAGGAGGTCAGGCTAGATGATCATACTGGTCCCTTCTGACCTTAAAGTCTATGAATCTATGAGGAACATCCCTGCATCAGTGGGGGTCAGGAATCGCTCTGGCCAACCCACCAGGACACACCTTCATTACCCTCAGTGCATGACGGATGGGAAGAGGCAGGGCCACACAGCGCATGTAGGGGTGGCTGTGCCAGGGTAGGCTTAGCTTCTTACTCAGATAAGAATAATGTATTATTATGAATGTAATTTAGTTATCAACATTAAATGTGTTTACAAGGGTTATATACACATTTAGGGCTGGTGTGGTGGGACATGTGTTCTACCTAGTGTTAACCACTGGGGCTTTCACTCCAAAAGGCTGGGAACCACTAATGGACAACCTCAAATCTCCATCATGAATAGTTTTATGAAACTAAATGGATGATAAAAACCAAGAAGTCCTGTGGCACTTTTGAAGACTAACAAATTTATTGTAATTTCTTTATAATAATTATTATATTGTAATACTTTACTATTATAGTTTATTTAAATGGATGATACTTTCCCTATCTCCTCTTCTATCATTATCCCACATTCCTTTTTTAAATTTCTGAATTTGATTAGGATCTAACTACCTGATGCTTTCTCAAGTATTTATTACGTATAACATTTAATGGAATGTTTTTTGTGCATCTCAAAGTCAAGAAAAAATATTTCCAGAGATCGGTAGTCTATAAGTACTAATCTAAAAGCCAATGCAGCCAACAATTCAGTTCTTAGATTATGCATAAAGTTGACTAGTTTTCTATACTCCAAAATGGATTCCAGATTTTAAACTAGCAAATAAATTAATCAGTGCTCTGTTACATTACAAAAGGGATTTTATACTATTTTTAGCCATGGGGGGGAAGGGGGGAGATGGAGAAACAAAACAGATCCAAAGCCCATTTACTTCAATGTAGACTGAATCTGATCCAAAAAGCATCACCTGTTACACAACTACCATTCTGAGCCTCCTCCCAGAAAAGGACAAGAGAATCTGGAAAGCACTCTTTTTTCTTTTTTTTTTTTTTTAGCTCCAGTGGTTCAAGATTAATGGAGAGCTCTCTGTATTTTAGGTTATAATGTTTGCCTCACCTCCATCTCCTCTAACTTAAAGTCTCCACAGATGCCATTGCTCAAGTACAGCTCCTTTTAAAGCAGATACTTATACCACTCTGTAAATCAGTCACCAACGGGTGATTTAAGACTTGCTACCAGCTTAACCTCTACTGACCCAGTTATACAAAGAAGAGCTACAGTCTTGTCAAAACTCAAGTAATCCCACTTGATTTGCACCATTCCTGGGGACCTGCTCATGTAATCGCTGTGTACTTCACACATCCAGTGTTTAGCAAGAAAAGCTGTTAAATTTAATGTGTACAATATAAAGATTTTAATTTATAGTACTCATTTAATTAGTGTAAAGAAGAAAAATCTTTATAATTCTAAAAGCAAACCTGCAAAGCAAATACATCTGGTAACTCATACAGACCTGTGAAGTTAATAAGGCACTTTATAAAAAATACAGGTAAGAAACAAAGACTTATAACACCAATCACATTATGCCTATTCGCACAATACTCCTAATAATTTTTTATGATCATTGTTGAAAAATAATGGCATTTCCCTCAATAAATGAGTAAAGGGTGAACTGTATTATGGAGTTGCACAACATCAAACCAATAAAAGGAGGAGTCCTTTATGTGGCACCATTTAGGTTCTGCTGCTAAGCCAAGTCTTTAAAATAATCTACAGATCAGTGTTTATGATGCTCTGTTTCATATGAGTGGTACATATATTAATCTATATGTTAGCGCCATTTGAGTTTGCCTTCTCCACATACTATTATTCATACATAATGTACTTATACAGAATTCTGCAATCCAGGGAAAGAAATAAAGGTATTAAGAAAAAATGGAATTTTAGGAGAAGTTCCAGAATGGGAAGACAAAGAGCTGATCTTGAATGTCACAGAAAAGTGAAAGTTATTCAGAGAACAAACTTCCTTCATCCTTCCCTATTTTAGCAAAGCCACTTCGGTAAAATGAGCTGTTTCCAGATGTATAGCCTGAAAGAGGGGAACAGATACTGCTCCCCCCATGTAAAGCCAAGCCAAATACAGTTTAATTTTTTGGAGATGTGATAAATTAGTTTGAAGCTAGTGAAGGGGAATGGCTGCAGAGATTAATTGATTGCAGCTCCCTGATTCACAGCTTACCAGCCTTAGTTTATGTTAGTGGAGGAATGGCTGTAGTAAAGCTCTACTCTGCCTCCTCCTGTCTACACTCTCTTCCTGGAATGCCCCCAATATGACCCTTCCTCCCCTTTATATCAGGGGACTGGTGGGTGGATGGTTGACACAAAAGCTGCTGGAATTGCCTTTGCAAGATCTTTTCTAAATTACTGCTGGGCCTAACCCGATGAAGATTTTTTTTTTTTTTTTTTTAAATAGAATGGCCTGCAGAAATCTCTTTTTAAACAGTTCTTTAAAAAAAAAGAAATCAGCTTACTAAAAGCCAGCCTGATTCTTTTTCCTTTCCAATGTTTGCTTTTAATTTATGACTAAGTGAAAACAGGCTCCTCTTTTGCCAACTCCTAAGACAAAAAGCAACTGGGCAGAATACGGGGTGGGAAGACTTGTTTGGTTTCTCCCCTGGAAGAGGATGATGAGGACTCTGGGAGATGAGCCTCATAGCTTGAGAAATGATGCCACAAGAACACATAGCTAAGGGGTCAGCTGACCATTTAAACTCACTTCTCACACCGTTGCCTGTACAGCCCATCTGAAATGCATTTAATTACTGCAACAAAGTACCAAATTTGCATTTTTACCTTGGCATTATTTCCCTTATACACTTGTTAATTTTGTCTTAGTGTTACTGCAGTTTTATCATCATTCGTTACACAGACACACATCAGCTGCCACCTCACGCGTGACATTGCCACAACGAAGAACATTATCACTTAAATCCACTCTGCTATCCTCATTCTTCATTATGGATGATAACACTGCCAGCCTGCCCGTAACTTGCAGGGTGGGGAAGGGAGGAAGAAAGTGGTTATGGTCTAACCCGTCTTTCTCTTTTCACCTTCCACTTAGGCATTGGACATGAAGATATGCAGTTACTTTCTAATCACATGTTTTTTTTAAATTGCCCATTTCTTGTTATCCTCATTGCCAAATCATTTTTCCATGTCAGAATCAACTCTTGTCTTTAGTACAGCAATCTCTTTCAGGGCCTTTTCATGATAACCCTGCCCCCTACAGTACATCCAAAATACTGATCACTAATCACTCTGACCATATCACCAATCTCATCTGCTCCCCACTGCACCATGCATCAACTTCAAACTTTGTAAATCCTTGTTTCAGAGAAGCTACATTTCTGCCAGGGCCTCCTTTCATGTGCTCCTGTTCTCATTACTCCACCAGTGATGCCAGTCTTTATATACTTACTTTTATACCTACTCTGAGCTACAGAACAAGGTATCGTTATAGTTCATAGAATCATATTTATGAATTGTATGCTTAGAAAGTTACCCCTCTACTTCATTCAAGTCTCTCTTACAGAAACAGCTGGTCATCTCACCTATGCAATGTGATGGGATGGTACAAAAACATTTTTAACAAAACCATTAAAACGTTATATTCTTTAACAAGAAACTATGCAAGTTTATTAGTAACACTGTTGCCTTTCAAAGAAACCTTTTCCCTTATTTATGACCTTTAATGGTTCTGTCACCACTGGGCAAGGACTATTTGTTTTTGCAAAATGCGCACCACAGATTTTTGATGCTCACAAAAATACCTATCAGTAATACTAAACGTGATTATTATTCTAAATACCAGCATTAATCATCTAAGGCAACTGAAAAACATTTAAAGATAGTCACTGTAATATGCAAGAACAACAACTTCACATTTGAAATATCCATACACAATTCAGCTTTGTTATGAAGACAATAGATTGGCTTTCCTACTACAGCTGTGACTTGAACCATGACACCCATTCTGGCCTCTCATCTGGCTCTAGAAAGTTCTCTGCATTACCAGTCATTCTGTGAAGTATCATTATGAGTGCCAGTAATTACTCACTCAGTCACAACGAAGATAGCTGGCACAGAGTGTTAAGCCAAATGCTAAGACCAAGGGTACCAGGGGTTTCTGATTTTCAGAAAAGGTTATTACTGTGTTACAGACATTGTCATAATTTTCAATACTACTTAATTAAATGAATAATAAAAACAGACTTTTTAAAAAAGAGAACCCCAAGAAGTTGCCTACTGAATGGTAAATAAAAATGATTCATTCCTCTCAAGATATTAAATCTTGAGCCTTTGTGGGAGAAAAAACTTGTTTCATCACAAGGACTTTGGTATACAGTCTCTTTAGACTCTATTCAAGCTAAACTGGCTGGCATCCAACCTTTTCTATTCTTCATTCTTGACATGCTGCAACAAATCTCTTCACTATTGTACTGTTTTCAAAACCACTTAATTCCTGTCACAATCAGCAAGAGAGTGGGAAAGAGGGGGAAGTATCTATCTACAGAACAATTGTATAGCTATCTGTTGATCCAGTACTCACTGTTATATGATTGTAAATAAGCTGAGACCACCCAAAGAGATCCGCTAGTCTGTAGAAAGCTGCCAATTTACATCGCAGTAGCTTCTCCCCTTTCTCATAAGCAATAGAATCTGACCCTCTAAGGTCATTCACTGGTGTCACCATACCAAGACCTGAAAAGGAGGAAGAAAAAGTATATATAAATTATATGCGCAATATCTCAGTTAATGTCTAACAACTTTTGAGCACAGCTATTTCTACAATGCTATTGACAGTTGATAGACCAGCCAAAGAGGCAAATGTAGGGATTGCAATATTTCAGCAACTGACTCATATCTCGTAGAATTAAACAAGAATTAAGTTACTCCAGTAAGATTCAACAAAAATAATAGCAAAATCCTTGACACTATATCTTATCTACATCCCAAATTAAAACCAAAGCCCTTAGAAATATGACAATTCAATTTAAAATAAAAATCTATGTTGATTTTGAAAATATAACCAAATATTTAATTTTATCAAACAGATGCAGTTGTGTTGCATGCCTGAAAATAGCAAGTGCTAATCTAGCTACGGCTTTAATTTCTATATAATCACACTTGTGTGCATTTTATTAGAAATAAGCTAGTAAAGGGGAAGGAGGAAGAGTTATGGCTAACAGGCAAAGATTTTTTTAGATCTGACTACACTTCAGGTAGAACAATATCGAGGAACTTGAATGCATCCAAATTGTCCCATCACACAGTTAAAGTACAGTTCCATTTTATAGAGCAGACAGGACCTTAAATGTGTCTATGAACCAGGCCAAAACCTTGGCTTCAGCAGTTTAGTCAAGTATTCCAAAATAAATTCATACTTTAATACCACTTCCTTAATGTATAAGAAAAACGTTCTAAATATAAAACAGAAAATACTGTTGGTTGCAGATGGTATAAAGTTCCTTTCTGCAATCCTGCCTCAACCAGAGACTTTCAGAAAAAGTCAAAAGTTGTTAGTTTCTAAAGGAGTATACTTTCTAGCCTCCATCAGTTGGACCTCTGATAATGAGCATTTTGGTTTCCATGGATGGCCCATTTGCTGAATATTGACAGCATTATTCAGCTCTATTGCAGATTTCGTAGTGACAGCATACTTTTTAGTTACCATGTCTAATTTAAAAGGGCTTTAATATAAATAACACACACAAATCATTATACTTTATATCACTCCAGTGTTTACAATTTGATTTGTTTGTTTGTTACTTTTTACAGCATTCCTGTGAGGAAAAATGGGCTGGTATTTCAGCTTGTTCACAATGTTGTGCCTTCATCTCAAAACCTCCTTTAAAAATAATTAAAAAACTCCTTACCAATTGGGGCACATCTTTATCACAAATAATCCCTGTGTACTCACTCATGTTTAATGCAGCCATTCCACCCTGTGGTGCCGCTGGATAGACATTTGGTATATTTGTTGTCATGAAATCGGCAATCTGTTGTAAAGCCAACAAGCCTGTTGGGTTCTTTCCTTTCTTAAACTGTTCCTGGATCATGGATTCCAATTCTTCACAAAAGGCCTAGCAAAAAATATATTGCATATATTGTTGATCATAGAATTGCAGAACCCTAAATCTACTAGATTGCTAGCCTTTCACTCTTCTTCCTCGGTATCATCTCAACACTCCTCAAAGGGAAACTCTGCACATTCTCCTCTCCTCCTCATAGTGGTAGCAGACTTACTGGGCTGTTGCTGTTGCCTAAAAATTTTGCTTTCTGAAGCTCCAGGTGGCATGAGCTATATATATAAGCCTTTACAACCTAACAACTTCCCCCTGCTCATGAAGAAGGATAATCCCAGATGTAGGACTGTTAGACAATAAGTAGACAGAGAAAACTGGCAGGAATGGGCCATGAACTAAAATAGGGGCATTACCTGGAGGGATCATAAAACAGTGTTATTGCCCACCTGGAAGACGACAACCCTAATTATGATATCACAAAAGATGCATACCAATTCTCAAAGACGACATTTCACAAAAAGTGTCTTGCAACCCACTTGTTAGATATACAATGACTAAACTGCAGAATAAGAGAAAGCATCTGAGCAAAGACCAGACATTTAGTGAAGGACACATATTTAAGCACCATAATACATTTAAATCAATCATTTTATCCTATGACGATCCTTCTGTAAGCAAATTGTATTAAAAATCTATTGGATGTTTCACCAAGTAATGACATGAGGAAACATTACAAAAGCAAAATATGTATAACTTGACTAAACAACAATTAACAATTAAGAGTTGAAGTAATCACAAATATTTGGGTCTAAACACTGAAAAAGAAGGCAGTATTTAAGTGGGAAAAGGAAGTGCAACTAGGAATAAAAGGATGTAATTTAAAGAGGAGAAATTGAAGCTGAATAGCTGAAATGTGTCTTCCTGAAGAGCGTCGAACTGTCTTTCAAATAAAATGATGAAATTCTATCATTTGGAACAATAAAACTAGATTGGACACAACAGTAGAAAATTATGTTCTATGAAACACACTTACATGGGCATGGAGAACAACTAGATGATCTACTAAGTCTTGGGCTAGGTCTACAATATGAGCTAGGGGCATGATTCCCCTGCTTACATACACATACTTGCGCCAACTCTTCTCATGTCAATACGAGTATACATAGCAGCATGGGGAGTGGGAGTGGGGTGTGCCAGTAGCCCTAGATGTATCTAGCATCTATAATCCTGTTGAACATCCTATGTCACTGGGCAAAATAACCAAAACCAGAGTATATAGCACTGAGGGAAAGTATGGTATTTTCTTACTGGGCTTTGCAGAATCATGGAGACTCTCTTCTTCTGTTCCATCATATTGAAATCTTGACGAAGGTCAGGAGCCATATTCCTCTCTCGCAAGTATTCTGGGTTATTTTCATCTACTCGATCAAAATATCTTTCTTTGTGAGGAACTGTTGTTGGGGGTGGTGAAGTCACCACCGTTGCACTGGAATCACCATTCATAGCAGTATTTTAAGCGTCCTATGGAAAATCAAATAAGGAAAAAAGTTATAAATATTTATGTATAACAATCTAAGTCAGCAACACAGATCTGTATTCAAACTTGTTCTTAGTTTCCACACATCAGAAAAATCAAGAAAAAAATTAATGTGGCTTCTACATTGCACAAACCACAGCTGTAATAGTTTGCATGGAGGAAACCAGGTAATTTTGTTTATTTATAAAGTAAAGAAAGAAGGTGGAAAGTCAAACAAGACAGCTATTCAAATATTCTCCACTATAAGAGGCTCTCCATGTAACAACATATCTTAAGTTATCCCTTCAGTTTTCACTTCTCATACAGACAATGTTAGAAGGGTTGAGTCAAGAACACTAGATGTTTCCTCATGTACAAAAATGATACTCAGATACACGTATATCGTGGAACTGACATATAATATTCAATATTCCCAACATCAACAGTGAAATGGAATCGAAGTTTTACTGTTTACTGCATTCCAAAATGTGGTGAATTGTATAGTTAGCAATATCCGAGAAGCAACTTTTAAAAAACATTTCAAGAATATCCCAATAGCTTATATTTAACGTTTTGAATGCAGTTAACTGCAGACTACTTGGAGAAATTCTCTTACACTATTGTCCCTCCTGAGTGTCCTGACAGTGTTAAAATTTTACTTATTTATAAGGATTCCTTTTAGCAGTGTATGCTCTCACATTTTAATTCACATAGCACCAGAATTGTCACATATTAAAATACCAGATTTCAAATGCTAAAAACCCCTAACAACGTTGTTTTACCATATGGAAAAAGCAAGCACCAAAATAAAACACAGGAAAGATTAAATAGCACACAAGCAAGCTTTTTTCCCCACTTATTTCTCATTTTTTGACCTGTGTTCCTATCAGAGCATTATGTTTGTTAGCAGTGCAGAATTAACTCTGTTTTTTTTAATCTTGTAATTTACAATTCTGAAATGAATTTAAGAAGAGAAACCATACCAAAAAACAGTCATGTGAAAAAGTTTATGTAAAAAGCAAATTCTATGTTTATTCTAAATATGTTTTGATTAGATCCCATCACTGCAGTCATAGTGTGCTTTTTTGGGAATTTGATACCAGAAGGAAAAAAATGAGACGTATTCTACTACTTTATATTATATTAGTCATGAACAGAGCTGTGTGCCTGCAACCTATTCTAATTACCATTCTTTCTGCCATGCTGGCAGATTCTTTCAAAAAGACTGTGATATTTATATGTAATTCCACACAGATGGCAGTAACTTCAATCTCCGGCATCTAAAGTGCCTGACTTGCTCATTACGGAATTCCTCTTCGCTGATGACTGTGCACTCACACAGCACATACTGTCAAAGATATGCAACAGCCAACTGATCGCCTCTCTGGACTGGCAAAGCGATTTGGATTCTTTATCAGCCTCAAGAAAACCAAAGTTATCAGCCTGCTCCAGGAAAAATGTATTCTGCCCCTGAAATCACGATTGATGAGACACTGCTTAATGTAGTAGAAAAATTTCGCTCCCTTGGCATCATTTTATCTAATGATCAATGATGAAATCATGCTGTGCATTTATAAAGCCAGTTCTGTCTATGGTTGACTTTGTTGCCGTCTGTGGAATGGCATTCAACTTCACAGTAAGATTAGTTTCCATCATGCTATCATGTTAAAGTCATATTTTATGGACAATTGAAATATGCTGGGAGGCAATAAAAACAAAATAAAGTTCTCAAACTTTTTCTCAGGACCCAGTTGAAAAAAATCATTTGTGTCCATGACCAAACAATTACATTCTTTAGCAATGCATTTCAGTCAGTGGCGTCAGCAGGGGCGCTGTGATCCAGTACCTGAAAGGTCTGTGACCCAATACTGGGTCCCAACCCAGGGTTTGAAAACCACTGATATAAAGGACACTCTCAAAGCTTAACTAAAGCTGGGCAAGTTGATTTGAACACAGGGGAAGCTGCTGCTGCTGCGAATAGATCAGGATGACAGCAGACATGTTGGTCTGCAGTTAAAGCCATCAATTAAAAGCAGAACAGAAAAATCCAAAGAGAAGCATGAGTGAAGAAAGCAGTCGGTGATAAAAACATGCAGATACATCTGCAGATTCCTCATCAATTTACATTTGCACAAGATAATGCACTAAAACAAACTGTTGCTCATTAGTCAACTAGGACAGAAGACTACACTATCGTATATTATAACAAAACTCTTCAGTTATCCACAATAAAGCATGAAAATTCATCTGGCACTGCTTAAATCCTTTCCAAAACCCTTCCATTCTGGCATTATATTGGTCATCTGTGTACAACCCGAGAACTTTCATGCAGAGCCTCCCTGGAAACATGTTTTCTGCCTGGAAGTCATTCACTGATACACAACCAGCTAAATAAGAACAACTCTGTATCACTTCTGAGACTGCGCCTTCTAATCTTCGAACATCCAGCCTATTTGTCTGTATTGTGTTGGCCCATCAAATTCAGACTAAGTTCTTTTGGGGCAGACACAAGGTTTCTCTTCACTTACCATATAGAACTGAGTAAACAGACACCATTCAACACACAATGTAGTTTACTCATAGTTGTAAAATAGCTTTTTGCTGAACAATAAGTCAATATAATAGGATCATGTACTATAAATACATACAGTGTAGGCAGGCCTTGAAGACCCTTGCCCCTCAGAGCTGGTAGAAGTTTTGCCCAAACAAATGGAGCCAGAGAGCAACTAGTGCTTTCCCTAATGAGAGAAAAAGAGAAAAGAAACCAAACAGCCAGAGATCTGCTGCCCCATTAGTAGAAAGTGACACGGGAATGAGGGAGCAGGCAGCCTACACACTAATGATTTTTGAGAGGGGATGCATGGTGCTGAGAGGCTGGCTTTGGCACATGGCACACATGCACACCCATATCTGGAATCCAGACAGGGACCAGCACTTGAAGAAGAACACAGCGTCTCCTTTATGAAGACGGAAGGACAGTGCCTAAAGCTACTCCTGCTTTCCTTCAAGGGAATAAAACAGTAAGTGAGAGCAGAGTTGCCTGCATACATACTTCTACCTTCCAAAGGGGTAGCCGTGTGAGTCTATTGTAGAAAGACAACAGAGTCTTGTGGCACTTTTAAAGACTAACAGATTTTAGTCTTTAAAAGTGCCACAAGACTCTGTTGTCATACTTCTACCTGGTTATTTTAGAAAGAAGTTGGTAGCACCTTGAACATTTTAGAAAGAAGTTGGTAGCATCTTGAACAGCTTCAGAGCTGAATGCTGAAAGAGTTGAAGTAGTAAGATGGAACTGGTTGCCTTGGAGCCTTTTCCCTATTTACAGAAATGCTTGTGATAGCGGTGGGTAGTAACTACCGGAGAACTTGTTCTTTTGGAGACCTCCATTCTAAGTCAAAAGGAGCCAGATAGTAAAAATAAGGTAACCTTTGAAGAGATTTCAAGTCAACCTTACACCAAGATTTCTTTCACAGTTCAGCCACACAAAAAGCTGAAGTTTTATGACTGATGTAAGAACAGACGTTAACTACTTTTGAACAGTAAGTCACCTTTGTCTGAGCAAAGTATGCAGGATTACAGGAGTCAATATCAGGACAGTTTTCTGTCTGCATGTATCTGGTATCAGTGACAAGAAACTCCCCCAGTCGGGAGACACAGGGAATGAAGCAGAACCATCACTCCTTTCCAATCAAATAATTTTTTACTCACACATTTCCAACAACCAGATGCCTTACACTAACATTAAAAAAACAGGCAGCTTGCTCAGTCTGAAACAAAGAATGTTTTCCATATTCTCATTTCATATTAGTTGTTATCCCTTGAAATACTTGCAGATTTTTTTTTAAACTTTGAGTTATGTAAAAGGCATCCCCAAAACAAACAAACCCAAGAACTCCATCCATAATTGCTATAGGATAACCAATAGAGAAAAGAACAAACCAAACACTCAACTCTTCCCTGCTTTTGAGCAGAGTTCAATCTTTCACTCTTAACAGCTTAAAGACTGATTGCTACTTTACATTACCATCAGTACCTAACTTAATTACCATTAGCCTTTGCCCTTAACCCAAGACACCCATCTTTGCATGGAAGAATTTTTAATCTTCAATGCCTTTCTGCCCCACTTGCCCACCTGAGACATTCCCTTGCCTGTCCTTGCTGCTCTCTCTGTATTTCCTAGTAACCATACCTTACCATTCCTTGTCCCTTTCCATCTACTGCTCTAGTTCAGAGACTCACTCCACCAACTTCTGTGCACCACTCTGCTTACACCTTCATCAATCTCCCCGTCCGTACCTCCCCATAACTCTCTCCACCTCATTCCATGCTCTCTCTCTGTTCCTATTCCACTCCACCTTCCCTCAATGACAAGTAGATTGAATTTAATAAGTTAACGTTTGGTAAAGACAACCCTTTGGCCATTCCTCATCCTGGCCACCCTTTCAAGATTTTCTTGCATCCCTTTTTTTCTCCCCCTAGCTATACACTTCATTAAAATGCATCTCTTATATCTTATTTCGGAGACTGCATCTAGATGGTTGCAGCACACTTTCTAGGCAAAAGCACTGGTCATTCATAAACTGAACACAGAGCTCGTACCTACTTCTGGAGCCAAGTGAATAAGTTGTTTAATAAGCTTAAATTTCATCATCCTGGCAAAAGAAATGGGATTTCAATATTGGATAACTGGGTTCAGCAGCAACATACAGGTAGGTCAGCAAAATAAATCACACTGCATAAACAGATAAGAATTTACACTGCATTCTTGGACATCTATTAATCCAAGTCATAACAGACAAAATTTTGAAGAGGGTGTCCGCTGATACGCATGGTGAATGTGAGACAATTTTAAGGGTCTTGGTCTTCAGAAGCCGAGTATTCAGCACTTAGTGGAAGTCAAGACCTTTAAGGTGTCTCATGTTGGGCACCCAAAATTACTACTCACTTATGAATATCCTGGCCAATGGTACTTGCACCTTCAAACATAAAGTACTTAATTCTTAATAACAGTGATATGAGAAAAACAGACTGATATATTTTGAAGGCCAAAAAGACCATTATGATCATGCAGTCTGGCCTCTTCCTGAATACGGACCACAGAATTTGACACAGGGATCCCTGTATTAGGCCCAATCACATGTACATATTTTATTTTGTAGAATGGGAAACTAAGGAACAGAGATTAAGTGGATTGTCCATGATCACACAGTAATGTTGGGGCATAGGCAGAATTGGAAATGAAGAGGACCTATTAGTTCTACATGAATATAAAATATATTAAAATACAAATTGAGAATATTATTTAAGTATCATACAACAGAATCTTCACCTTGTAGTGGAACTATGTTAATTTATAAAGCAGTAAATGATTTTAGTTGTTGCAAAAGGGTTATTTCATCAATAGCTGAGATTATTAAAAGAACAGAAGGTTAGCTAGCTGGCAGCTGATATTGCCTGATGTTGATTGAGTATTTGAAAAAAGCCTCAGCGCTGCAAATTAACTTGATGCTGGTTTAAACATTTATATCAAGCCAGTTGTATAAAGAAGTTACAGAAATTCCATATTTTTTGCATAAGGAACAAGAAGAATGAGTAACAGGGAGTTACATCACTAAGGAAGACTTTTTAATAAAGAGTGAAGAGTGGAAAAATAGGCAAGAACAGTACTATTAAATATAACACCACAAAAACTCTTCATACCAAATTCTTTTTTCAGTAGCTCCATTGAGAACTTAGCCCCAAACTGATACACTATCAAAGAGTAACCCTTGAAAACTATTCTGTATCCAGTACTTTATAACAGCCAGCAAAATTATCTGTAAAAAAAAAATCTAAAACACTTACTGCAGTTTTGTGATATTTTCTACCTGGCTCATAGACAGACCACCCTTATTTCAAGGAAAGTATGAACCAATCTACAAATATTACAACATTCTTTCATTATTATTTCCACTTATTTCAAATTATTTTCAAAATTACACTGAGTAGTCAAGATTGTTTTCAAAAGGTTCACCTTTAATGTAAGCGATGCACCATTAGACACAATATTGATTTCTGCTTCACTTTTTCTCTTTTGTATGAGACAGAAGTTGACTGATGTCAGCCTGACTAGGTAACTTCAAGACGGGAATGTGGTATCTTGCTAAAGTAATCCCATTCCCCGACTCTGAGATCTAAGAACAGCATATCTTTAGATCAGAAAGTTGCCTGTTGATATGTCATTGCCTAGAGCCTGTAACAGGAAACCTAATATACAACTGAGATTTAACTGGTCAGTTACATAGATCAGTGGTTCTCAACCTTTTCAGACTACTGTACCCTTTTCAGGAGTCTGATTTCTCTTCTGTACTCCAAATTTCACTTCACTTAAAAACCTCTCGCTTACAAAATCAGACATAAAAATACAGCAGTGTCACAGCACACCACTACTGAACAATGGCTTAATTTCCCATTTTTACCGTATTGTTATAAAAACAACTGGAATATTAATATTGCACTTAAATTTCAGTGTTATACGTGATCCTGCTTTTTCACTTGTGACCCTTGTCTGAAGCTGGGGCACTGGGTGGCAGAGCTGAAGACCAAGCTCCACCTAGGGCTGAAGCACATAACTTAGCCTTTTGCAGGGCCCTCGGTATCATGGTGCCCCGGGCATTTGCCTTGCTTGCCATCCCCTAACACCACGACTGCACTTATAACCCCTCTAAATTTATCTGGCAATCCTCCGGTTGAGAGATCTTGATGAGTTGAGTACCCCCTGCAAGCACCCCTGGTTGAGAAACAGTGTCACAGATCAACTCCAGTACATCTCAACCCACTGCACATTAATAGCATATATATGGCTTGATTTCTAAGGTTCAGCTTCCTTCATTTTGACTTGTAATTAGAGCTAATAAAAGCCTATTTTTCAATGTAATCCTGGCCTGTTCCATTCTGAAAGATGTCTGCCAATTCACTCATGTTACTTCCACTAATAATAAGGTAAGGATTTTTCAATCTGAAGCAAGCCAGAAAAATTTGACAAAACTTTACAATACTCTTCACAATCTGTATTTGTTAACTTTGTTTGAACCCCTGATTGATTGATTGACTGACTGAAGAGATGGAGTCTGACTGGCTATCCAATCAGAACCCATATCATATGTGAAAATGAAATCAAAGATCAGGAAACAGTACAGGATTGACTTTTCTGACTTGTTCTGTGCTGCTGGCAGTGGCGTTTCTGGTGCTGAGCCCAATGTGGCCTGCAACGCTGCTGACCCGATGCAGCCCCCACCAGGGCCAAGGCTGGGCTACAGGCCAGCGGCAGCAGGAGCCTGATCTGGCCCTGGCTAGGGACCCAGGGGACGGATTGGGCCCTGGATCAGGCCTGAGCCCCGAACCTATTTTGGGGGCAGCAACGCCCCTGGCTGCTGGTTGGTCCTGTAGTTATCCAAAAAGCTACACTTCAAACAATGGGCTCTCTACATTTCCCCAAAAAATTAAGGCCTTGTCTACATTTGAAAGGTTTACCAACAAAGCTATACAAGCCAAGCCTTCTAAATACACGCTGTTTAAAAGAGCAAGAGAGTTCTTCTGATGGTATTATACCAGTTCCCTGAGCTGATATAATTGCACCTACACTTGAGCTTATGCTAGCATAGCTATGTTGTGGGAGGAGAGACCAGGGAAGAATCAAGACATGAAATCCTTAGTTGATATACCTATGATGGGGGAAAAAATTAAGCATAGATCAGGCTAAAGTCTTTTTGCAATCAGCTATTTCCAAGTTTTTGTATACAGAAAATTACATTGAACACCACAGATTACAAGAAGTCATAACAAGATACTTCAGTTTATTACAGTAACAGTGAATTGAAATAATCATTTCAACCACCCTTCTACTAATCATCTACATAGAAGTATTAGAGACTTTAAAAGCAAACTACTAAATTCAAATGAAAAGTATATTTAACATACTCACGTATATAATCTAGCTTCAGAGTATAATAAATCTCTCGCTGAACAAGAGTACAGGAAATGAGGAACGGCAGCGTTTATTGTATTTGTACTTACAGTGGGTGGAGTGGGGGGTGGGGTGTTTTCTATAAAATTCAAACCTGTATCTGAAACTTCTTTTTTGGGGGCATTTTAAATTTTTAAAAGCAAGAGAAATTCTTAGCTTCATTCCACATGTAATGCCAGATGGAAGCTTTGTCAGAGTTATATCTATGCTAGGAAGTCTTCATAATTGGACTACTGCTACCAGAACCACAGTATTCCATGCATCAACACCCCGAAACTTGGACGAAAATGTATTTCACACTACTCACGTTCCTCAATATCCAACAAAGAAAACCGTGTGCAAAGTTATTCCTAACTATCTATATTACAGGAATTTCAGTTAATATAGGTGGTTTCAAGATATTAAAGACTTTGACTCGTTATGGTTAAATATGGTTTAAAAAGTTTAAGACACTAAAAAAGTAACCAAAAAAGTCTATCAGGTATAAAAGGTACTTAAAAATTTAGGGAACTCTAGTAAAATAAAATGTCATTAAATTGAAATGGCAGCCGATAACAGATTTCAGACCCCAAACTTTAATACCTCGTATATTTTAAATCAGTGTTTAAGACAGAAGTTAGGCTAGATCAGCCCTGCTTTGGAGTTCCCTAAGAAGTCATTCAGTAGCTTATTCAAAATATGCCGGTGATCTTAGTCCCCCTTCCTAATGGACAGGTGTCCACACTGCACAAACAAATTGGAAATACTGGGCCAGATCTTGAAGTCCCTTTTCAGGATTCCAAAAATCTGACATTGCAAGATTAGAAATGCCTTTTTAAAAAGTCCCCACTCAGCTAAGTCAAGACTGAGGACAAGTGAAGAGCAAGTACACATAACGTACGTCTAATTTATTGGCTTCAGTATTTCAGGATATCAAAGATCAAGGAACATACATAAAAGAGGCAAGAATCCTGTGGGGGGAAAATAGTATGTGTAATATAATTAGAGACTGTATCATAATACATACACAAAAGGGCTGAATTAAGGCTGCAATGGCAACTTTAATTCTGGCATGTCCGAACTTTGACTGCTTGACTTTGCAATTTGAATGTTCTTTTAATGTAGTTTTTTGTATATATAATTACAGCTTTATCATGTGTTACATTACAGCAGTTTGACTGCCTTATTTTTAATATTGCAGCAAGTCCTACACGTTTGCTCTTCCTGTTTTTAAAACTTATATCCTATGAAAGTTTCCAGCCTTTACAAAAGTGTATTCCTCCTCAGTGAGAACATTTTGGCAGTGTTGTACTTGATTTTTTTTTGGCATTTCAAATGTTTCCTGCTGAACTTTGAAAAGGAAAAGCTGGCATGATTTTAGGAAGCCCAAGAGCTAATAAAGCAAGTTCATGATTGGACTATTTAGCAGGCAGAATACGTCTTCAACATCTGAAACAATCATTTTCTTTTTAGCCAAACAATCCTAGCTGACTTATATCTTCTCTGTTTCCTCTTCTCTTTGTCTTTAGTAGAAAGAGATTATTTCACAAGCAGGAACATTTACTGCTGTCCTTAGAATCTTAATAGAACTGGCTGTTTGTTTGTACAAAACAAAACTGCTCCCTTGAACTTGCACTAAATAAACAAATATCTTCATGTTTGATACCAAAAGACACTGTGAATTCAAGACTGGACTCTTACATGGTTTATAAAAACTAAGAAAAGCTTAACTTGACAGAAGTGGTGTATTTTCGGGTTGGAATATCATGCCAGTTATGGAGGTAACAGGTGCTAGCATGCAAAATTAGAGAAAGGGAGAGAAAAGAGAAAAATTGAGGCTGGTGGAGAAAGCTAATTACACAAAGAGTCACTTAAGATAACAGCAATTATAAACTCAATCAGCAAGTATTCCCCATTACCAGCCTGATCCAAAGCCTACTGAAGTTAGTAGGTGGACCTTAACCATATAGCATTAGAATGAGTTACAATATAGATGAAGATTAAAATGGACAGGCTCAAAAACTGAATTACCACTAACAAAACCATCCAAGTGGGCACTGCTTTCCAATGGGATCTATAATTTGTAACTGGTGTTCAAATTCACATTGTGCAATGGCTCGCATATTTCAGAGGTGTGAAAGATGAGAGCATCTGCCATGCAATGTTCTGTAATGGTTCAATGTAGACCATTGGTTCCAGGAAAGACTGAAATCTGGAAGTTCCTGATGGAGCTCAATCCCAAAAAGATTTGCAAGAATTCAAGCATCTTCAGAACAGTCTGGAAGTTTTCATGGATTCGTAAACACAGGTTGGCCATGGTTTGCTTATACTCAAAAGCTATGTCTCTTTACAGACGGGGGTACTTGTTCCAGAGTGGACAATCACTGACCAAACAAGTGTTGATTTGAATGTACCAGTTATAATTCTCATCATTATATTAAGGTATACCTCCAGAGACTTGGTGAGTTGTCCGCCCAGACTGGTGAGCTCTGTTGCTGTTCTAAGGGTGCGGGTACCAACATCTCATGTTGCGCCTGTGAATTTTTTCATGAGACTACACGTTTTTATCTTTTTGCACATCTTTTCTGGATGAGTTTTAAAAGTGGAGCTTCTATCTAAAAAGGCGCTCAAATACTTTGGATGGGGCTCATTTCAGACTCACTGATTACCAGAGGTAAATTAAGTGATTTCTTGGTGGCTAGGTAAAAAGCTGTTACCCAGGTTTTGTAGGCCTTGGGAGGGAGCTTTCAATATTGAATGTATTCTGCCATTATCTTGAGATTGATGGAAAGGATGTCTTTGGTGGAGGGGAGGTCTTTGCCTTGTACTGCAAGAACAATGTGGTCAGCACAAATGAACTTATGTGACTTTATGTCAGGCAAATACAATTGTGGATACTGAACAGTGAAGGAATCAGCACAGATGCTTGGAGTAAGCCACCACTGAAAGTACATTCTCCAAACAGACATTCAACAGGGAACAATATTTACAGTTGCTCTACACCGTGGCCAGGAGCTACATAGTACCACAGCATTTGATGACTCTTGATGCCTTGAGTAATAGCTCATAGCTCCATACTGTATCAAAGCAGCTAAAATTATTGTCAATGCTGACCTCGTTTTTAGATTTCACTAGAAGCTAGCTTTGATGTCATTAGTAATGGCAAACGCCTGGCTGCAGCAACTTGATTCTGATCTAAAACTGGCCTATTCCTCTGGCAGGAGGGCCTCAAAGATAGAGGTGAGACAATTCAGTAAAATTCTTTCCATTAATTTACGAGTTATGGAGAGGAGTGATACTGGATGATAGCTGGCAGTACCCCTTCAGGAAGGCAGAGTTCAATTTCTATTACTCCTTTTGTTCTGCCTGGATCACCACTTTCCTTATATTCTTTGAAGACTGGTTCTGTCTTCAGCTGCCACCAAAGAGTACAGATCTTGCAATAGTCATGAGAATGTTTCACAGCAGCTTTAATAGGAAAGTGAACAAAGTTTCAGAGTTTTCTGGGATCAGTTTGACATGTTGCATCTTGTCCTTAATTTAGGTAATATCTGCAACCTCGTTCTCCTACTACAAACCAGAACAAGAGAATTTTTTATTCTGATTATTTTCAGAATAAGATTTACAGTAGCCTTTAAAGTGGTTAGGAAGGACATGTAAACAGTGAAGCCTAAAAATCTGCTTCAAATTACAGGAAATTGGATTTGGAAAACCAGTAAGGATCAATGTAGTAGCAGATAACTATGATGCTTTTGCCATAGAAAACTGGAAATTGGTCTCTGATTGCCAAGAACCAGTTAAGGTTTGTTTTTGCTCAATGAACCATAGATCATAGAAAAACACGGTTTGGAGAGGCCTTTTTTGTAACTATTGAACTTTTATTGATACCTTCTACATATAATGTCGAAGAAAAATAAGGTCTAATATTTGAAACATGGCAGTAAAAAATACCTAAGAGTTCCCAGTTGCCTTCTATTTTTCTGGTGTTAATTCCCAAGTAAAGGGCAAACTGCAGAGATTAGTATTCGGTACCTGACAGAGCCGTATCAATGACTAAAGAGGACTCCTAATACCCTCATTTAGGAAATAACTTCAGGAATCATATTTGATCGTATTTTCAGCTAAACCAATTTTTACATATTAAGCTAGAACATATTTAAACATGCATCTAATGTGGGTTGGCCCTATCTGTATCTGGTGGCCAGAGGGTGTAGAAATGATTTAATTGAAACAATGCTTAAACACAGCTGTTCTGTAATCTGTTCAAAGTTCAGTACAGTTGAGGCTCGGGATATGTATTTAAGGCCAGATGTTATCTTTCACACATGCAGAGCAAACCACTGCTAAAGCAGAGTAAAGAGCAAAGGCTAAGAATGGCGACTCCCCTCCATCTGTATTAATCAGGGATTGAACCAAGTACCACTCCCAAAATTTTGAAAGCAGGAGCCTTCCAGTCCCTCTCACTGGCTTGGATGAGTCCTATTTTCCAAGAATTCCTCTCCATCTTAGCCAAGAAAGAGAAATCTCCAGATAGGGAAATCTGAAGTGGAAAGAACAGCATGAGCCAATGCCTACGTGGGAAATCTCCTTCCACTTTCTAGGTTTTAGTGGAGCAAAAGTGAACCTGACAGGAAAAGTGATATCCTATTGAAGTCCCTTATCTGCATTCTCTTCAAAAGACGAGGCCCCAGGATCTCCACCTCAGCAGCGAACCTCTGCTCTCTGAGGAAAGAAGGGGAAGAGCAAGAAATTTCTCAGAACCAGCCTACTCTGCCCTGTAAGTGGCAAGAAAGAGAACAGATGAAAGCCCTTCTTAGAAGTGAAGACAGACCTAGCCAGAATCCTAGGGTAAAAACACAGTACAGATAGCTCCCTTTTCTCCTGCTAGAATACAATTTAGGGAGAAGGAGGTACATGCAGATAAATAAGGAGGAAGGGGCACCTCAGAAGAGCTATGAAACAACACTAATACTGTGGTTTGTGTAGGTAACTCAAGCTAATGCTGCGATGAAAGTGATAAAAGCACTGGATCTGCACAGTGTGCCTGGATTAGCAGCACAGATCCCTACTGCATCACTTGTTCCAGTGTCAGCAGCACTTGAGGTTCAAATTTCACTCCCTGACCGGCTAACTAGTTGGAGTTTAAAGCCGCATTTCATTTGAGCGAGGGCTTCTAAAATCAACTTAGGTTAGAACAACCCATAGCCACAGCAGTAATTACACTACCTTTCTTTTGCTAGTTGTGCACATCATCACTGGGAAGTGGGGGATTATCAGGCACTGACAGCTGCATGAGGCTCATGGCTGGAGCCACCTGCCCCAGGGCTGACAGCCTGAGCTGTGAACTGGGCACACTACTGTAGTGTAGACACTTATAGAGTGAGTTAGGTACAGTCACAATAAGACAGCTTATGTCAACTCTGTAATGCAGACCAGGCCCTAGAGATATTTGTGTGTGCATCGGAGCCGGGCTGGGGCGACAGCTGAGTTACGCTCTGAGCTAACACTATAGTGGAGATGAACCCTGTCAGATCAGAAGCAACATCTCTATTTGTGTACATAAGGTTTCTTCTACCAAACCCAAACTGTCATCTCAGCTCAAACACTGGAATCTACACTTTAATAGAAACTTCAGATCCATACCCCTTTCCTTCTCTCCAACCTCTTGAGGCTTATGAATTGACAGAGCAACACCAGAGAGAACAAGTGTGCTTCCCTGCAACCAGAAAGTGGGGCCATCTAGGAAGAACAGGAAAAAGGAAAATAGGTAAAAATACTAATTCTATCTGTAAGAGGGGGAAAAAAGTAGTTGACTAAGAGCCTCTAAATTGGAAACATTCTGCTGAGATTAAAAACCAGTCTAATTGGACTTCTATGTATTTTAAAAATTCTTCTTTAAATTAAACATGTCCAAGCTACTACACGGGGTAATGCAGAATGGAGAGAAGAGCGGCCCTCGGTGATGGAAAGTCAGGTCAGGGACTACGTAAAGAAATTGGATGTGCACAAGTCCATGGGGCAGGATGAACTGCAACCGAGGGTGCTGAGGGAGTTGGCGGAAATGATTGCACAGCCGCTGGCCATTATCTTTGAAAACTCGCGGCGAACGGGGGGAGGAGGGTCCCAGAGGATTGGAAAAAGGCAAATATAGTACCTCTCTTCAAGAAAGGGAAAAAGGAGGATCCGGGGAACTACAGACCGGTCAGCCTCACCCCAATCCCTGGGAAAATCATGGAGCAGGTCCTCAAAGAATCCATCCTGAAACACTTGGAGGAAAATAGAGTGATCAGGAACAGTCAACATGGATTCACCAAGGGCAAACTGTGCCTGACCAACCTGATTTCCTTCTATGATGAGATGACTGGATTTGTGGATGCGGGAAGAGCCGTTGACGTGGTATACCTTGACTTTAGCAAGGCTTTTGATACGGTTTCCCACAAGCATTCTCGTCGGCAAGTTAAGGAAGTATGGGTTGGACGAGTGGACTGTAAGGTGGATCAAAAACTGGCTAAATCAACAGGCTCAGCGGGTAGGAATCAATGGCTCGATGTCTGGTTGGCAACCGGTAACGAGTGGAGTGCCCCAGGGGTCGGTCCTGGGGCCGGTTCTATTCAACATCTTCATTAATGATCTTGATGATGGAATAGACTGCGTGCTTAGTAAGTTTGCGGATGACACCAAGTTGGGGGGAATGGTAGATACTCTGGAGGGCAGGGACAGGATCCAGGGAGACTTGGACAAATTGGAACACTGGGCCGAAAGAAACCTCATTAGATTCAACAAAGACAAGTGCAAAGTCCTGCACTTAGGACGAAAAAATCCCATGCACTGCTACAGGCGGGGGACCAATCAGCTAAGTAGCAGCGCTGTAGAAAAGGACCTGGGGGTTATGGTGGACGGGAAGATGAATATGAGCCAACAGTGTGCCCTTGTTGCGAAAAAGGCCAATGGCATATTAGGCTGCATCAGTAGGAGTGTTGCCAGCAGATCGAGGGATGTGATAATTCCCCTCTATTCGACACTGGTCAGGCCGCATCTGGAATATTGTGTCCAGTTTTGGGCTCCCCACTACAGAAAGGATGTGGACAAATTAGAAAGAGTCCAGCGGAGGACAACAAAAATGATTAGGGGGCTGGGGCACATGACTTATGAGGAGAGACTGAAGGAACTAGGCTTATTTAGTCTACAGAAGAGAAGACTGAGGGGAGATTTGATAGCAACCTTCAACTACTTGAAGGGGTGCTCCAAAGAGGAGGGAGCTAGGCTGTTCTCGAGGGTAACAGAGGACAGAACAAGGAGCAATGGTTTCAAATTACAGCTTGGGAGGTTGAGGTTGGATATTAGGAAAAACTCTCTCACTAGGAGGGTGGTAAAGCATTGGAATGGGCTACCTAGGTGGTGGTAGAATCTCCATCTTTGGAGGTTTTTAAGGCCCAGTTAGAGAAAAGCCTGGCTGGGAGGATTTAGTGGGAATGGTCCTGCTTTTTAGCAGGGGGTTGGACTAGATGACCGCGTGAGGTCTCTTCCAGCCCTATTGTTCTATGAGTCTAAGCTCCCAGATAAAAGACACGTTGCAGAACATAAAAGTAAATTGCAAGTTGCTAACAGATAAGTGAATCTTTCACTGGAAAAAATGCATTTCCTTAATTTTTAAAGCAGACAAAACCTATACTTCATATAAAGAGACTATTTATTTAGGGCCTAGTGTCTTGTGTTCTTACTTGCTTCCACCAACTGTCAGTTCCCAGAACTCAGCAGGCTGGAGGGCAAGAGTAAAGACATGAAATTTAAGGTTTTGTCTGATTACAGAGATCCCAGTGTTTGAGTTAAAGTTCTGCTTTAAGAGAAGAATTTCTATATGCATAAAACACAAAATACAACCATTTCTGCTAAGAAATGAGGGGTTGGTAGCTATGGGGATCTGCTATCAACTCTGCCTATATTCTGAAAGGGGGTACTGGGGGGAAGAGTGACAGGGAACTTCCAATAGTTGACTGTTTCCAATTTGTTTTGGATGGGGCGGGAATTAAGCAGACCAACCAGAAGAGGATAAGCAAGAATGGGAAGAGAAAACAGAGTCTTGTGGCACTTTTAAAGACTAACAAGTGCCACAAGGCTCCTTGTTTGTTTGCTGAATTAGACTAACATAGGTACCCTCTAAAAATGGGAAGGGAAGATGCTCAAAATAGCCCAGAAATGGACAGCCGGGGGGGGGGGGGGGGGAAGAGAGGAATGAGTACCTGGAACAACTGTAGCAGGGAGGTGAGGGGGTGAGAGATTAAAGAAAGAAGAGAACTAGAGACAGTTAGGTTGAGTGACCTGATTTGCTAGGTCCCTGTATTCTTCCTAATCCCAACCTCCCACTTCCTTCTGGTTCCTTGATCAGCTCCTCAGGCTTCCCAGCTGATCAAGCTTTGCCAGGTCTTGTTTCCCACTTCCTTTTCTGATATATGGTTCTCTTGTCTACACTAACCTTCCACTCCCAGTTCTGTGGCACCAACATAACAACAAAAGCATGTTTGGCACCTTGCTCACTGACCGAGGAACCACTTCTTACTTCCAAGCCTTCGCTAAAAGTAAAGTGAAACGTTTAAAACCAAACTATTCATCATTACCATTTTCTTGGTTTGCCTGTTTCTATTCGGTTTCAACTTCTTCTCCTCCTTGGTCTAAATGGCTCCACATGAACACTGCTGGCATGGATTCAACAGTTTATGACAGCCGGGTGAGGGTTTCAGTTACAGTACTGCCAGAGTCAGGCTATATTGCAAAACAGCTCACATAACTGATTAGACACACACACATATACTGGGAAACATGCCTGAATAAACATCTTCAGTTTATCTCTTGGGACTAAAATGAGGTACGCCAAGGAGGGTCACCACAAGTGCACCAGACATCATTTTTACAAACTGACCATTTTGTGCAAACTGGAAAGCATGAATTTCAGTACAACCCTTCTCCATTCCTGCTATGCAGGCATATCATTTATATACCTAGAGGCTGCACTTTCCTGGGCACTACACAGGTATATTGCAGGGGGGGGGGAACTCCACTCAAACCCCATTCCAATGAATTTATAATTAAACTAAAGGCATGGTGACAAAATAAACCAAGAGTTAACTTTACATATGAAATTACACTTGAGATGCAAGTAGCAGAAGAGGAAATTCTGCAGCACTTCTAATGACTTATTCTATTACAATGTTTCATATTTTCTTCATAATTAGCTCTGAGCTTTTAACACTGCATTGCATAGTGCAGTGCATACACTTTTAATACAGCACTGCATTTTGTAGTGCAGCTTGTGTCTTTTTAAAATTTACTTGAACTTTCAAAAATAAAGTGGCCATCAAGACCAATCTCAACCTTTAAAAAATAACTTTTTAAAATGTTTCTTACTTCCCTCAAGGCTAATCATAATTAAAAATACTCAAAACAATTTCTGGTAGCTCAGAATTGCCAAAAACTTTGTCTTGCCCAAAGGATATGTAGTTAACTTACTACCCACTAGCCAAGTTGCTGAACTACACTGAAAACAGACAAGGAGTCCTGTGGCACACCTAAAGACTAACAAATTTACTTATCGCATGAGCTTTCGTGGGAGGAAATCCCACTTCATCAGATGCTTGAAGATGGGGAACTTACAGAATGGGAAGTGTAAGACATAGAATCAGGTCAGGCTGTTCCAGCGGTAGTTTAGAATTTTAGTTTAGTTTAAGAATCCCAGGGGGACTGACAAATGACCTGGCCATTCATATTCTGAAAACTGGCCTACAGCTGAAATTTCTTTAATAAATTCCACTGACTTGTATATGAAAGAGGGTTTTTAGTCTCCCTTATTGCTATGCTAAATTCCTTCTTTAGCTTCACTCAATTGCACCTCATACCGTAGCTGGAGAAGCATGGACACATCAAATTTGAGAGCACAGTAACAGGCCACAACTTCCATACAATGGCATCTATAAGGACTGTGGCAAAGTAGCCATTTTTCATTTTCAGCCTCTGGTGCAAGCAGGGTTTAATATTTTTCATGATAATGTTGACATTTTTCACTTCCATTTTTAAATCCTGAGGAAGCCTTTACTGGGGCCAGAGCAGCACAAGTGCTGGTATTCTCCCAGTATTAAAATTCCTGACTGATGGAAATACCAAAAGAATACCATATGGCTATTTTTGCCAAATAACAGTTAGTGAAGAAACAAAAGCTATTCGGGTTTAACTCAATACTGCTTATTTTTAGGCCTTAGGGCCAGATAGGTCAGAGAGCAAATGTGCTCAGGAGTTTTAAGCACAAATCACATAAGATCAGCAGCTTGTGCATCTAATTTCTCAGTGGTAAGTTATTGGTCTGATCAGCACTTAAAAAGAGTGATGGCACAGAATGAGTCAACATGTTTTTTGTAAAGGGAAATCATGCCTCACCAATCTACTAGAATTCTTTGAAGGGGTCAACAAGCATGTGGACAGGGATGATCCAATGGATATAATGTATTTAGATTTTCAGAAAGCCTTTGACAAGATCCCTCACCAAAGGCTTTTAAGCAAAGTAAGCAGTAATGGGATAAGAGGGAAGATCCCCTCCTGGATCAGTTTCCAGAATGGAGAGAGATAAATAGTGATGTCCCCCAGGGATCTATACTGGGACCAATACAGTACAACATATTCATAAATGATCTGGGAAAAGAAGTAACTAGTGAGGTAGCAAAATTTGCAGATAATACAAAACTTCAAGATCATCATGGCCAACACAGACTGAAAAAAGCTACAAAGAGGCCTCACAAAGCTGACTGGGTAACAAAATGGCAGATGAAATTCAATGTTGATAAATGCAAGACAATGCATTTTGGAAAACATAATCCCAACTCTACATATAAAATGATAGGGTCTAAATTAGCTGTTACCACTCAAGAAAGATCTTGGAGTTGTGGATAGTTCTCTGAAAACATCCACTCTGTGCAGTGGCAGTCAATATATTGTATTGCCTCGTCACAAATCCATATACAACCATATCTTGAATATTGTGTGCAGATCTGATTATCCCATCTCAAAACAGACCTATTGGAACTGAGAAAGGTACAGGAAGGAGTACATAAATGATTAGGAGTATGGAACAGCTTCCATATGAGGAAAGATTAATAAGAGTGGGACTTTTCAGCTTGGAAAAGAGATGACTAAGGTGAGATATGACAGATCTATAAAATTATGACTGACGTAGAGAAAGTAAATAAAGTGTTAATTACTCCTAAAAACACAGAAAGTAGGGGGTCACCAAATGGAATTAATAGGCAGCAGGTTTAGAATGAGCAAAAATAAGTATTTCTTCACACAATGCACAATTAACCTGTGGAACTACCTGCCAAAAGATGTTGTAAAGGCAAACTCTGTAACAGGGTTCAATAAAGAACTAATAAATTCATGGAGGATAGGCCCATCAATGGCTGTTAGCCAGAACAAGCAGGGATTGCTGTTTCTCAGTGACTGGGAATGGCTGATGGGATGGAGCACTCAATGATTCCCTGTTCTATTCAGTGCCTTTGAAGCATCTGACATTGGCCATTCTCAGAAGACAGGATACTAAACTACACAGGTCATTGGTTTGACCCATTATGATTGTTCTTATGTTCTAAAGATCAGCACGTCTAAAGAAAAGTAGAAAATAAAAACTGACCTCAGACCATGCAGTACTTTTATCAAAGACCAATGAATAGAAGTTGCACATAATCTTGTGTTTCTGCGAAAACACACACAATTAGCCCACGGGTTGACAAAATTGCCGCTCAACTAGATGCCCAGCTCAAACATTCTTCATGCCCGAACCCCCACCCCCGTTGCTGAAAAGCTGCGGAATCCATAAAGGAGCTGGCGATTTTTAAATTTTTTTTTTTTTTTTGGTCACCAGAGAGCTCCTCCACTGCATTTTTCCTAGGCTGCCTAGCTCCGCAGCGAAAATGCAGTGGAGGAACACACTCCAGTAATTAATAATAAAAATAGCCAGCTACAAACAAACAAACAAAAAACATAGCTGGCTGCTAGGTGCCAGCCTGCATCTTTTAGTCGCCACAGTGACCTGGCGCCCTGAATTAGCCGCATATCATCTACTTCTTGAACTACAAGGTAAAAAGTGGCGTTTAAATGACAGACACAAATGGAGTTTGGATGATTCTTGATCCTCTGCTCCCTCAAAATAGATTAATATGTGGCAAGGTGAGGCAGAGTTACTGAAGGGAATAGGAGTACCTACCATGCATTTTGACTGCTGCTTGCTTCTTCTCAGCAATGCTATTGCCCACCTCTCCATGGATTTTTTTTTTTTAAATTTCTATGGATTAATTCAAAGTTTGACAAACCTCAGGTTTGCCATGGCACCCGAGGTTTGTAGTGTGGCACCTAGCTTTGCTGCGGAGCGCCACCTGGCACCTAAAAATAGAGGCGCTCAGGAGATTCAGCAGCATTTTGGCAGCGGGGAGCCCTGCGTTGCCATCAAAAATGAGGGCAGTGGTTTTTAATGGCAGGGGTCCCCCAGATAGGCGCCTTAGTTTGAAGCTAGGCACATAGCTGGGTGGCAATTTTGTTGAGCCCTGGGTTAATTCAAGTACTGCACTCCCACAATCTTAGGACATAAGAAATGGGAGGCACTAGTAACAGGAAGAAGAGTATTAGATGGGAGAAAAGAAGCAAATCTAATATTAGGGACAAAAAAGCTGGCACATATACCTTTCTCATAATTAAGATATACAGGCAATTTTAACAATCATAAGTAATAAAAATGCTTAATGTTCATTTGTAATGGATAAAGGTATTGACCACAATGGGGCAGTGCAGAGGCAAAATCTTAGTAGGCTCTGGTCACATTCCAATGATTTTCCTGACTGATTTTTATCATTGTAACTAACTAGAAACATGACTAAATTTTATAATAGAAAAGATATCAGATCTGGTTGAAGTCTGCCATGATCAACAGACATATAAACTTATTTTTATTAAGATTCCTACACTCAGGTCTTAACTTTACTGTATGCTAAAGAATTATATATATAGCCATCATTCCACAGCTTTTCAGAGAGTTTATAACAAAATCAGGCTGTCTGAATTGAGATTTTTATGGAATCAGATACATGGTTGTGTTATGAAAAAAAGCTGCTGTGTGGCTACCTCAGAGTATGTCTACATTACAAAATGATGTCAATCTAAATTATGTTGACGTACAGCCACAGTAGTAATTAAATCACTTTACATGTCAACACTATGCTTGTGTCAATAGTGCGCATCCTTACAAGGAGCACTTGCACCAATTCAACTGAGAATGTGGGGCACTGTGGGACAGCTTCTGAAAGCCAGCAATAGCCGATGAAAGCAAGTGTCTAGAACAGGGGCTGGCAACCTTTGCCGACTCCTGTGCCAGCCCCTCCTCTTCGACCCTCAGCTGGTGCCGACGGCCCATTCATGGAAAGAAGCCACCTGGAGGGGCTCCTCTCAGCAGCGTACCTGGTGCCCCATCCCCAGGCACGCCATGGAAAGAAGTTGCCCGGAGTCACTCCTTTTGGTGGCCGCTCTGGGCGGCTTCTTTACATGGTATGCCTGGGGCATGGACATGGCAGGGACCTCTGCACTGCAGCTGCCCCCAAAAGAAGCCACTTGGAGCGTCTTTTGGTGGCAGGAGTGGCAATTTCTGTGGCACCACAGAGGATGCCGAGTGCCTCTCCCAATGGGCTTGTGTGCCACTGATGGCACGCGTGCCGGGGGTTGCCTACCCCTGGTCTAGAACGACACTACATTAACCTATCTACACCAGCCTAAAGGCTACACCTTTGCAGAGGTGAAGTTAAGTTGGCATAGCAGGCACTTTACATCCATGGCAACAACATTTTACTGTAGACGCTCACAGATTTCGGTTGACATAAGCTTTCTTTCATCTATCTAACCCTGTAACATAGACCATGGCTGAGCACTGCTGTAATCAGGTCAGATATGAGAATGTCTTGACTTCCTATGTGATCTCACATATCTCACTTGCTTCACTAATCCGTTGTCTCAGTTTTCTACTTGTAAAATGGGAATCTTACTTGGGTTCCATAAATTGGTCCTATAAGACACAGTGCTTGTATAGCTCTTTATATATCTGAAGTGGCATATAAGCCTGGAATAGTTCTTCCTTATGTAGGACCCGAACATATCAGGGACCTTGTACTTCAATTGTTTTTGCCCTACCTGTTCTATGAACAAAGATTTTCATTCTGGTACTTTCCCCAAACGTCATTTCATTTTATTTTATGACAATACAGCAGTAATACTATAAATTAAAAAGTGCCTCAAATGTTATAATTCTACAATATCCAGACATAAGCCAATCACAGTCTGAAGAATAGCCTAAAACTTTAATAACAAAACTAATACTAAATATTACACTGACTAATTTCATTCAAAACAGAATTTTCAGATAATGTTGAGCAAAGAGTTAGGTTTAGTTTTCACTAGTTTTTTATAAATAAAAAAGTAGTTGAACCATAGAATTTTTACAGGTAGACATTTTATCAGACTTGTCCACATGGATCTTTTGCTGCTGCTAAGTAGAAACAGCTTGCTACACAGAAGTGCATTTTTAGATGGATAAATATGACTCTTTGCTGAACCACTGAGTTCAGTCTCCAATGAAATCAATTTCTAAGGCCATAATTGATTTGAAAGGACGAAATCCATTTTTAGTCATGGTTTAAAGAACAATTGTCAAGTATGTTACATATTGTGAAAATGATCACTAGGTTCCTTCTGGAGTAAGTACAAGGAATAGAAAAAAAAAATACAGAGCATTCTTACCTATTTATCCAAGACTGCCACAGTATGTATGTTCAAGACATTACAATATTGAACCTACAGTTTTTGATACTGAACTTTCATTTAAAAATCTCCCTTTCAACTGAATTGTCAACAGCCAAGAAATGGGGGATTTCTTGCCTTTTAGAATTATTTTGTAAGAATTAAGATAACCAAATAAATTTGAAAAAGTCTTTATTCTCTTGCATGGGAGCACCAGGAGCACAGAGCACATGCATGGGTCTGACAGATGCTGCTAGCTAAAAGGATCTGGTCTCACCTGGACGGGGTGTATGTCTACCTACTGTGGGATCCAGACTGACACATCTGATCTGCGTCTAGCAATCATTTAGTACAAGTATTTTTTCCAATAGTGATTAAGGGATTGGCCATATCTTCCATGGCAGCCAGCAAAACTGGACCCCTACAGGAAAGGGGTGAGGCAAAAACGTGAAATACTTGCTGTCCCCTTCCAAAAGGCAGAGGAGAAGTCATGCTCCCAAAAGCTATTAAATTCAAGACAAAAACAATACCCCTAGGGCAGTGATTCTCAACCTATTTACTATCATGAGACGCATATGTAGCGTTCTCTGTGTTATGTGGGCTGCATCCACACAATATATAACCACTTATATGGCCCTGAGGATGTCACATGGGCTGCAGTTGTTCACTGACTGGATCACAAGCGGCCCACAGGCTGAAAACCACTGCCCTAGGAGCTCCCAGGAGGCCAATATGCCTTTCTCTGTAGCACTCCCAAATGCAGGCTGTACCTTATGTAGACTATAGCCCTCCCCTGACTGTGCTTCCTGCTTGTACATATATGAAAACTAATACTCAAGATCCATCATCTCTGCTTTTATAAAATACTGAGCTGCTACATTCTAAATATCTCTTCCTGTCACAATCAGTCATATCTCCAGGGAACTATCCCAAGCCATATAATGCTGATTATATCAGTTTCAGAACTAACCGTCAAATATGCCACAGCTGCAGGAAATGACTATGAAACAAGCTTTTGTCCATCAGGTTAATCGCATTTTACAATAAAGTCCATAGAAACCAGCCAGAAAATCTAATCTATGTCCTGTCCTATCCCAGCTACTGGCTGCATACAGGTATGATATCAAACTGAGAAAAGCTTAAGATATTAAACAGCAACTAATCTTTACTATTATAGATCATATAGTTAGAGGGACAGTGTCAATTTAAATTTAAGATGACTAAATAATTTCAATTTCAGATACAAGCATATAGGTTTTGACAGTAGGTGTTGATGCACAGGCAGTAAGAAAATTATCAAAGTTAATTAACTAGACCATTCAGTTTGTTTAAATTTAAACTAGTTATGGATTAATCAGGGATCATAAACTGGGAACTGCGCAAATTTTGGCGGGTAATTTTAGTATAGACTTGCATGGTCAGAAAGTACCTTACATTTTATCAGTGAGAAGTTACTGGGAAAATTATTTACATTGTTCCCCACTTTATGATGCAGTTTATGATGCATTATCGGTTTTAATTTTTCTTTCTTTGTAGTCAAATAGATCTTTCCTTTCTGAAAAAATGCTTGTTAACAGTAATGGGGAATAAAAAAGCCCTTGTGTTATTTTATGCTCATGTGTCTAGTAGATAGAAAATTTATTTTTCTAAGAATAAAAACATTGATTTATATTTTAAACAGCACCATACACAAGGATCTGTCTGTCCATGTTGAAAGAGCTGTAGTACATCTGCTAAGTCATCCACTGTTTCAAGACGACAGCCAAACATGGCTTCAGCACTAATTTGCAGTTTCTTATCTTATCAGTTTAGGCCTTAAAAACCTTGTGCATATTTAAAAGCAAGCAGCAAGGCAGAAAGGCTAAAACTATAGAGCACATTAAATATATACTTTTCCAGTACTCATGTAACAGTAAATGCTTTTAATGCACAAAAAAAACCTTAATATTAATCATCCACAGTCAGCTTTCATAACCATGTATGTTAAGCATTATTTCTATAAAGCTAACTTAGGCCTTATTATTAAACCTAATAAAATATAGTAACAAACTAGAAGAAGTCACCTTTAGCTATATGTTGTAAGTGGAAAAGATCTCCTTTTTTTACTAATTATTTGTAAAGTCAACAGGAAATCCAACTGACAGCTATGGCGTGGAATTCAGGTTAACAGCAGTTAGGAAGGAAGCTTCCAAATTTATCTAATCTACATCCTATTCTACCCCAACCCAAATTGATTTCTGTGCTTTCACTTCCTTCCAGAAGTGAAAGGTTTATTACTGAAGATATATACAATGGAAACAATGTGTGATTCAGATTTAGGGTACACAGAATTTTGAACCATAAGAAAATGCAGACATAGCTATTTAAGAGACCCTCTATATTTCCATTTGTATAAAGATTATCACAGAATCATAGAAACTGGAAGGGACCATGAGAGGTCAAGTCCAGTCCTCTGCACTCATGGCAGGACTAAGTACCATCTTAAAACATCCCTGACTGATTATGTTTGATATCTTACAACTAATGATATAGGGAAAAGATCAATACAACTTTTTGATAGCCCATATAAGTGATTTTATATATATCTCTTTTAAAACACAACTGAAATGTAAAATATCAGTACGATTTTTCATCTTTGATCTCCCCATCTCAACATTCTGAACCCTATAAACAATCATCACAATATAGCTATTCTAAACACATAGGCAGACATTCAAACAGTTTTATGACAACGGATCTTATTTGTAGAGCTGAACGCATTACAGAAAACTCAGTATGATTTCAAGCATTGCTAACCTTGTTTGGCTAAAATCTTTGAAGGGGGACTGCTGAGAGATCAGAGCAATCCTGAATGTATACCTCAGTTAAAAGTATTTTATTGTACAGCAGTACATGTTATTTATCTGTACCCATGGTGCCCAGGAGCCCTAATCATGGAGGAAGACTTGTTGTAATACATATCAATAAAAACCAAAATGAAGTTCTGCCCCAAAGAATTACAATCCACAGGACAAGAGACAACAAAGGGACAAAGAGAGGCAGAGGGAGTAGTGGAATGAAAATACCAGAGAGAGAATATTGGGCGGACAATAATAAGATTATTTAGCTACTAGTATTGAAGATATACAGCTAAAGAAGTAGATAGGAAAAAAGAAAACGGAGAATTGGGTGAACTCATTTCTTTCCTGGGATAGCAGCTACTTGGGGGTTTTGCAAGGAGAGCAATAAGGAAAGAGGCCAGGCCTTGCAACAGAGAAGACACCAAACCCAGTCACTTGGGGGCTGAAGAGGCAACCACAGCTGTAGGGGTTTCTGTTCTGATCTGACCGTGAGCATCTTGTTTTTCTCCTTTTGTTGTAAATATTGCATTGGAAAGACTCCAGAATAAAAAGCCGTAGGCAACTTCTCTACCAGCTGGAATGTTCTGATTTACAGTAAGTTAGCCCTCGTATTTAGCTAGCCTACCTAACTTTCCACAGTTTTTGTCTAACACTCAGGCTTTTCAAAACAAACAAGGAGTCATGTGGCACTTTTGAAAGACTAACAAATTTATTTATTGCATGAACTTCCGTGGTAGAAAATCCCATTTCATCAGACGCTTTGAAGATGGGGAATTTACAGAATGGGAGGAAAATAAATGCAGGGAAGTGTAAGTCAGAGGATCAGGTAAGACTGTTACAGCAAAACAGTTAAGATTAAAAAACTGGGGAACAGCATATAGAGGAAGGTGAGGTCACATCACCTGTTATGAGAAAAAAATCCACAGACCCTATTTAGACCTGAGGCAATGATGTCAAATCTGCATTTCTCTTTGTCTGAACACAGCTATTAACAAATGATCAATACAATGAGCAGCGAGATTGAAGTATTTCCCCTATTGGTTTTTCAGTTCTCAAGCTCTCCCGTCTTCTGCTGGTGATTTCTGACTTTTTTTTTTTTTTTTTTTTTTTTTTTTTTAATCACCTTTTGCTTGCTGGGCAGGCAGAAGGCCAGCAGCTGAGAGTCTCTCACCCACTTCCCAGTCATCATCAAACATGATTGACTGAAGGTCATTGTTCCAGTTGGAGTAATCACAATTGAGGTTGCTGCACTAGACCTTGTTTAATGAAGTTCCCAAATCTGGCTCAATCCTGCAAATTTCTGGGGCTTCCCTCTACGATGGTGCTACCAGCACGGTGTACATCACTTGGCATGGATTTTTGAATACAGTATAATGAGCAACTGAAGGAAGGCCAGATCTCTTCAAGATTATGACATGTTGCACAAAGTCAAACCGCTTTACACTCAGAACTTAGCTCTGACAGCACATATGGAATGTCTCTAGCCCTTCCAAGTCTGCTTGTAAGAGGGTTCTGGTTCTGGACTGTGACATTGGCCTCTAAAGAAGCCATGCTGAGATTGCTCAATTAGGGCAAACTGTAACAGACAGGATACGCGAACCTCCAAATACTGGTGGCTATTTCTAAAAATCAGACTCTTCCAGTCAGCAACAAACATCTTCTAATTATCTTTTCGATTACTGAAAAGACAAAAACCACAGTTCCCTTAAAGTCATCCAGAACTCTGACTTCCATCCAGACAGCCAAGTCAAATATGATGGAGATTACTGAAAATCTTTATCCATTATACGTAAAAGAAAGTTCTGCCAATCTCAAAGGACAGGACACATTACACATCAGGTTAATGAATATTTCAGATCTTACCTAAACACATGCTTATAGTCAATACTTATTATCTAAACTAATATTTGTTTACAAAAAAGGAAAGAGAATATTGGTTACAAGATCATTACACATATAAATGAGACTCAAGACCATAACTCAGTTTCATACAGGATTAGTTTCACAGGTTATAAGCCAAATAGACCAGGTACAGAATCTGTTTCAAGTCTCCCATGAAAATTAGCTGTATAAATCCTGATTTGATATTGGGACCACAGACTTGCAGTCCAACCCTCCTGTGTCAAAGATTTAAGCAGCCCTAAGATCACAGGATCAGGTGCTGAAGCTTTCTTTATAATCCCTCAGCAGGCTTTGACAGTTACTTGACAACAGACATCACAGCAGGCATTTCTTGGATCAAGAATTGGTAATTACTTGTGGCTTTGAAGTAGCCTTTCTATTTCCTAGGCACATATCAGTAATTAGCTACATTAGTATAAGGTAATATTCATTCAAATGTAGACTATTACACATTTCAAAACAAGCAAAAATAATATTATTACATCAAAGCTTCATCGAAATGTTAATACTCTTCTAATCTCTGAATCAATAGAACACAGCAATAAACAAGAAAAACTGTTTATTAAGATGTATGTAAGCACAAACAACAAGAGACCTAACAATATACACTTACATTTTCAAAACTCTAATCTATATGACATGGCTGTTTAGCTATTTACAAAGAATGGTCTTAATTTTACCATCTGTATCTTCTTCCAAATGTTGGATTTGGGCCATGCAGCTTGCAAAGTTGTTTAACTTTTTCTGACCCGATGTCACACTGATCCATATAGCGACACAGGTTTGATGTATTCTGAACTTTGTTTCGGCACAAGATGTTTTTGCATCCATAATCGAGACGTGAAATTCATGTAGGAGGGGCAAGACCGGTTAGTCAAAGAATGTGCATTTTGCTCTGACCATTTGAACTCTGTACCTAAATATATAACATGTCAATACTTTCCACAATATTTGACCCCACCCACTCTGCGGGTTCTGGTGATTCAGCTTCAAGGTTTTGGATCTTCATTTCTTGCCATGAAATATTCAACCTAATAGCATTGGCAGCATTTAAGAGACCTTGAAGGACAGGGTTTAAGTTCTCTGACTTCTCCACAAGCAAGGCAGCATCATCGGCAGAGTTTGCTGGTGAACACTTCTTGACAAACCTTGATATGGATGTGTGGAATGGAAAACCCTGGTATTCAGTTGACAGCTCAACAGAACAGTATCAGGGAAAGAATGCAACTCTGTGACACACCTGAGGTTGTGCAGAAACACAAGGAAAGCCATGACAAATCATGCATTCGCACAGCAGTACTAGTGTGCAGATCAGAGTTGCCCGAACATCTGGCACACCAACTCCTTTCAGTTCAAGCCAAACTTCTGACATATCAACCGAATCAAAGGCTGCTTTGATGTTGATATATGCTATATGACATGGGTAATTAAATTCTCAGCACAGCTCAACCAGAAGTCTGAGGGTAAGGACAGTGTCCATTGTCAGCCATCCAATAGTGAAATCCAATTGTTGTGATGACAAGGCTTGTTGAGGAACAGCTGTATCCTACTAAGCAGAATGTGAACAAAAGACCCTTCCAGCATAACAATGACATCAACTTGCAGTTGCACACACAATGCAAGATTTTTTGCCGTTGTACAGGGGTCACTGTGATGACATGTTTCCATACTGCTGGTACTTTGCCTGAATTTTTAAGAACACTTGATGCAGACCAATGCTCACTGGTTCCAAAGCACCTTCGAGCAGCTCAAGTGGAATTCCATCAGGTCCAGCAGCACATCCATTGCCCAACTTCTGGATGGTTTTTTATACTTCGAGTGACACATGAACAGTATTGGGTCTGCGACAGTATGGTTTGTCAGATTACATAGCTCCGGACAGTCACCAGCTGGTGCAAGGTTCAGCACACGTTCATAATGTGTTGTCCATCAGTGAGCAGGGAGAGTCACCTGGCTTCAGGATGGACATGTTAGAAGGCTGGTTTATGGCCACCAGCCAGGTGCCAGTGGCTCTATAGGCAGGATACGGACTTGTACTTTAGATCATCCTCTGCCTTGGTCAATCAGGGAGTTGATATAAATCTCGCGGTTACATTTTGCCATGTTCCAAAAAATTCTGTTCACCATTTAAGTTCTTTGATATCTCCCTGCTTGAGTGCTTCTGCCTTTTTCATGAATATACCAAAGGCCTCTTCAGAATGTGGCAGGCTTAAGAAGCTAAACATACCACCATGGAGTCAAGATCTTTTTATTGACTGAGATGTGGGCAGGTGAATGGGAAAAGAAACAGATGAGGGGAAGAGAAAAAACCTGTTCTCTTCTGTTATAGAATAGTGGACAGAAATATGAGAGGAACTGTAGGGTGCCTTGCCTCTGAAGGTGCAATTAAGGGGGACCACATTTTAGCCTGCCATCTGCAAATGTATAAAGTAAAATATGCACTGCATTCCCTTGAGCTATCTCTGACTTTTCCCTGGCACAAAGGTACCAGATCTGGCTACTGCACTATATACTGATGCTATTCCTGCTATAAAACCCTCTACTCAGCTTATTGATGGACACTCTTTGGGAAAAACCTAAAAATTCATTAATAAGATAAATCAATTTCTCCTCTTAATCCCTATGTTTACAAACATGGGGGAAGGTTTCTTTTGTGTGTGTAATCAAAGATTTAAAAACAAACTGACATTTGGGATCAATGATAAATTGTTCTCCCACTAAGAGTATAATCTGTGTAAAAGAATACTGACAGCCACAACCATAGGGAAAAAGACTCCATTAGGAATCAAAATAAAATCTTATGCAAAAACATTAGACATGTGAATCAAATCATCCTGGAACTTGAAATGGCATTTTAAAAAGTAAATAGTTAAAGCAAAAATTTAGTTATGCAGATCCTCATCTGAAAGTCTGGACACAGTTTTCAGAACTGGTAAATTTTACAGTTACCTCAAGCATTTAGAGCAAATAATAGGATCACCAGGAACTGGGGGGGCGGGGAGAAATCACATTTCTATCTAAAAATTTTGTGTCTACTTTAATTACAAGATCCCAGATGACTATTTGAAAAAAAATTTTCTAAATCTGTCTTTCCCCCCAAATTTACTTTATGCATTTGACAGTAGTTATGTATAATCAATTTCACTGTGTTCTTGCATATAGTAAGTTCCTTCCTAGCTCCAATGCTGCATTTGAAGCAGGATTTTATTTTTAAAAAGTCAATTTTTAAAAAATCCAAATAAAGTGTCCCTCACAACATATAGAGTAACAATGCCATCTCGTTTTCCTGCCACCAGACTTACATTTGAATGCAAAATAGGTTTCCATGAGTAGTTCAACAGATGTGACCAAGACTCCCTAAGCAAGGAAACCTAGGCTGTCTCTACACTACAAACTTATGTTGACTCAAATTACACTGCCACAGTTAGTACATTTTTGTGCACGTGCATAGTTGGCTTTTGTGTCAGTGGTGTACATAATCACCAGAAGGCTGTACTGATGCTGAATGCAGCCCACCATGGGTAGGTATCCACTGTGCAACTCACTTTTAGGAAGTCTAATTGGCAGCTGATAACAAGAGAGCGCCTCAGAGTTCGATTCTGGGGCCAGTCTTGTCCAACATATTCATTCATGATGTGGAGGACACGGAGGACTGCCCCTCTCTGCATGTTTGCAGATGACACTAAGTGGGGGGGAGGGTAGATACCCTGGAGATTAAGGACAGGATACAGAGAGACCTCAACAAATTGGAGGATTGAGCCAAAACCACAAAAAATCTGATGAGGTTCAGCAAGGACAAGTGCAGAGTCCTGCACTTAGGACAGAAGAGGCCCATGTAGTGCTACAGACTGGGGACTGATTGGCTAGACTGGGGTTCTGCAGAAAAGGACTTGTGGGTTATGCTAGACAAGAAGCTGGATATGAGTCAACAGTGCACGCCTCTTGCCAAGAAGACTCATGGCATATTGGGCTGCATTAGAAAAAGCATTGCCAGCAAATTCCCTTCTACTTGGCATTGGTGAGACCACATTTGGAGTAGTGTGTCCAATTTCAAAACCCCCACTACAGAAAAGATGTGGACAAATTGCAGAGTCCAGCAGAGAGCAACAGAAAGTATTAGGGGGCTGGGGCGCATGGTTTATGAGGACAGGCTGAGGGAAGCAGACTTGTTCAGTCTAAAGAAAAAACCTGAAGGGGATTTGATAGCAGCCTTTAACTACCTGAGAGGGGGTTCCAGGGAGGATGGAAGTAGGCTGTTCTCAGTGGTGAAAGATGACAGAACTAGGACCAATGGTCTCAAGTTGCAGGGGGGGGCGGGCTGTCTAAGTTGGATATTAGGAAAAACTTTTTCACTAGGATGTTTGTGAAGTACTGGAATGGGTTACCTGGGGAGGTGGTGGAATCTGCATCCTTAGAGGTTTTTAAGGCCTGGCTTGACAGAGCCCTGGCTGGGATGATTTAGTTAGGGTGGATCCTGCTTTGAGCAGGGGGTTGGACTAGATAAGCTCTAGAGATCCCTTCCAACTCTAGTCTTCTATCATTCTAAGTTTCGGCCATCCACGATGGAGCTGAAATGAGTTGTGCAGGGGTAACTGGAAACATGGGGTAAACTTCCCAATTTGCAACTGTCCCAGTCCATAATATTATCTGTATCCCACAATTGGTCTTTCCCCCCCCAAAATCCCACGTCCCTTTTCACTGTGCACCATCTCTGACAGAAGTATGGATTCTGCACAGCTCTGCATTTTTGTCATGAGCATTCCCAGCCCAAGGCACATAATCTTGGAGTATTTACAGAGCTGCAAGAACCACCAAGTGAGTGGGGAAACATGATGGATATGTATATTTACACTGGCAATTTAGGTCGACTTAAGTACCCTTAAGTCGACCTAAATTACTCCCTATCCACACTGGACTTTCATTAAGTCGACTTAAGAAATTCTTTAAATCGACTTAATGAAAGCTTAAGTTGACTTAGTAAGAACTGCTGGTTAGGCTGACCTAACCCTTAAGTCAACTTGAGCACAGTGTGGACATGGATTAACCTTTAAATTGACTTTATTAAATCGATTTAAGGGCAGTTAGGTTGACTTAAGTCCACATTCAGGGTAACCACTTTGTTAAGTCAACTTAACTTTTTCTAGTTTAGACATAGCTGATGATTCCATGGAGGACAGATTGCTGTGGGACAGCAAGAACTAGTTCAAGGCTGTTAGTGGCTTTCACAGAGTAACTGCAGATGGGGGAAGCCCGGCTTCCGGCCCAAGGAACAAGTACTGACTGATGGGTTTGCATCATAACACAGATTATGGATGATGAATAGTGGTTGTAGAACTTTAAGGTGCTCAAGGCCAAATTCCTGGATCTGCATGCAGAGTTAGCCCCAGCCCTGCAGCAAAGGGATACCAAAATGAGAGCTGCACTTATAGAGAAGCAAGTGGCAGTCACATTACAGAAACCTAAAACACCAGATTGTCACTGGTCAATCAGGAACCAGTTTGGAGTTGGAAAACTCACCACAGGGGACATTGTGATGCAAGTGTGCAAGGCAATGAATTGCCTCCTGCTATGAAGGACTGTGACTCTGGGCAACACATAGAACATAGGGGATTGATTTGCAGTTATAGGGTTCTTGAACTGTGACAGACAGCACAAGCCTATCCATGTTTTGGCATCAGACCACCTTGCCACAGGGTACATCAAGAGATGTACTTTTCTATGGGTATGCAAACACTGGTGGAACACTGTTTCACTGACATGAATGTGGACTGGTCAGGGAAAGTGCATGACACACTCAAATGATAGGACTTTTCAGAATACTATAAGCAGGGACTTCCTTTCCTGACTGGCAGATTATCATTGGGAATGTTGAAATGCCAAAAGCAACCCTGGGCCACCCTGCCTACTCTTTGCTTCCCTGGCTCATGAATACTTACACAGCCATCTTGCTGGCAACAAGAAACAACTCAATTACTAGCTCAGCAGGTGCAGAATGCCAGTTGAATATACTTTTGGTCATGTGAAGGGTCACTGGCTTTGTTTACTCAAAAGACTGGGTCCCAGTGAGAAAACTATCCTACCTAATGGTTATAGCTGCCTGCTGCGTCTCACCTAACATACAAGAAGGAGAGAGGGAAGATATTCCATCGGTGTAGAGGCAGAGATGGATGCACTGTCTGCTTAATTTGAACAGCTAGATACAAGGAGTATTAGAAGAACACAGCATGGACCTATGGGGCTCAGTGAGGCTTTGAAAGTCCATTTTAACAGTGAGTCAGAGTAGTGAGTGGTGTTTTAGTCTCCTCTATCTGCCTTGCTCTTTTGTAGCCTGGTAGGAATCATGTGGTGACAGCTGTATACGTAGCAGGAACATAATGTCGAACTTTTAAATTTAGTTTGAGAAGGATCCTACGAGTTGTGTGACACTGTAGTAGCAGGTAATTTCTGAACTGCTGAGCACTTAGCAGCATAAGTTGTGAACCAAGGAGGAAGAATTATGTTCCAAATAGAATATTATTCTGTAAAAAAAAATCAGTGCAAAAGAATGTAATTTTAAAACATACATTAAAAAGTTAAAACTTAGATTAAGATAACAGGACTTGAGAGGGAAAGAACATTTACACATTTCAGTTACACATTCAACAACTGTGGTCTTCCATGGGACAGTGTACGTGAAGATGTGATTGTCTTTAACACCCTCTTTCCCCTAGAGTGGAGAGGATTGGTAGTGCAGGAACCCCTGATGTCAAAAGGGAATTTTGGGGAGTGGGAGGATCCGATATTGAGTTCTCACTGGGCTGCTCACTGAGATGGGCTTGTGAAATTTGGATCTGTGTTTCCACCAGAGTCTGCAGCATCTGTGCTTGCTGCTTCAGAAGCCCCATTATGTCCTAGTGCAACTCCCTCTTCTTTTCCTGGTGGGACTCCTGGGTCTCTTTCCTCCTCCAGGTTCTCAGCAATGTTTATCCTCCAGGTCCTGTGTTAATGATCCAATGCAGCACTGGCTTCCAGAATCTCACTGACATATCATCCTGAGCCCTCTTCGTTCTCCTCACCTTGCTCAGACATTCTGCAAGAGTGGAGGAGGAAACTCTCAAGGCCACAATGGCACCAGATGAAGATAAAACACATAGGTTAACTACTGCCAGCATATTCACTACAGAAAGCAAAACTTACAGTCCTGAACTCACTCCCCTTAAGTTTTAAACACTACATTCTCCCTTCTGCTTGGGATTGCTTGTGCATGGCACCAGTCACAGCACCAGCCATGGTACGTATGACCCACCAGGAGTTGGGGGAAGTGAGAAGGGAATTGCTTGGCTGCATTATTCTAGTAGTATAGGGCACTGGCACCATTTTCCAGAGGCGGCGGCGATTTTAGTTGATCCCACTCCTGAGGGTAACAAAACCCTACAGAGCACAGCTGCTACTGGCTTCACAAAGCTGTCCAATCCCACATGCCGTTAGCCTGCATACTGCACAGATGCTTGCCGAGTGGAGTGGCAAAGTGTGCTACTATGAGGAAGAAATAAAGGAGTCATCTCAAGAAGCCTTTAGCAGAGGATTGCACTGTATGTCCAT
>ML685851.1:11069044-11090251 GCA_007922175.1 Pelusios castaneus
GGACTCTGTTGTCTATGGTAATGAAGTTCACAATGACTACCAGAGCAGTCAGCATTATGGGACATCTGTTGGGAGGACAGTTAGAGTAACAGGGTCTACACTCACATTGTGTCTACCTAAGTACATCTATGCTGTTTGAGGTGGTGGTGACAGTATTTTGGCATAAGGGGGCGTTTACAATAGCGGAAGACCAATTTAAATGTAGACAGATGCATAACTAGGTCAATATAAGATGCCTTGTGTTCACTTTGCAGAGAGATCAGACCTTACTTCAGTTACTGCCACGGAGTAGTTCAACCACCAAACACCAATAAACTGACTCCTTATTAGAGAATGTTTGCTGGAAAACCAAATGCAATAATAAGAAAACTGTACTGATTAAAGACTATGAGCGTACCTAGCTTTGTTAAAAGAAGGTCAGTTTAGGGCTTGCATATGCTTGAAATATTACAGTAGCATAGCTGTAGCACCTCAGTATAGACCAGTGGTTCTCACAGTTTGATTGCAGTCTGATCAGCACACAGCTGCAGCCCAGGTGACATCCTCCAGGCCATACAGACTGTATATGTGTGTGTATATATTTTGTGTGGATGCATATGCGGTCCACAATAATAAATAGGTTGAGAACCACTCTTACAGACATTCACTACAGCAGTTGAAGGATTTCTTCCATTGAGATAGTTATTCCACCTCCCTGAGAGGCAGACACTAAGGGCTTGTAAACACTACAGCCTTATCAGCTGGTAAGGAGCTTTACTGGGCGATAAGGCTGTGAGTGTACACACTACAATCTTGCTTGTTGTGTGGCAACAGCCCTCTTGCTGCACAACAGGTAAACCACCTAAACGAGTGTGGATAGGCTTACCACAGAACAGCTGTTCCACGGTAGAGCCAGTGTGTACGCTCTTTGCACTTTTGACAGCCTCTGGAAATGTCCCAGAGTGCCAGTCGAGGCCACTCTGGGACACTGGAGCTGTCATACTTGTCAATTTCACTGCTCTAGCCTCCCCTGGTGGCTCCCGGGGACTGGCCACCTGGTCTGGCGGCTCCTGAGTGGGAACACCCAAGCCCGGGCGGCAGGCAACTTGGCTCAAGCCACCCGTGCTCAAGGCTCCTGGGTGGCTCCTGCTCAGGAGCCACCTGCCTGGGGCCAGGGGTCTGGGCGGCTGGAGCCAAGGCAGTGGGGCTCCAGCCACCGAGAGCACCAGCTTCTTGGAGGCAGCATAGTCCCGGCCCCGCTGGCCGCTTCAGAGCTCCAGTCCTGGGGAAGCCCGGCTGTCGCAGAGCTTCCCCAGGGCTGGGGCTCTGCTGCTGCCTGTGGCTTGAGCCCCGCTCCCGGGGGAATAGCACCCCCCCCCGTGGGGCAGGGCAGCCCCAGGGAATCCCCCAGGCAGCCCTACAGGGAAAGGGGGGGCTGGAAGCAGCCCTGCTGCCAGCCCAAAGACTGGCTGCAGCAGTGCATGGTGGGATAGGTGCCCACCATGCACTGCTCCTTGCAACGAAAATTCAAAGGAACATGTGAACACTCCGTTTCATTACAAGAAGTGCTGTGTGGATGGGGGAAAGTGTTATAGTTATAATGCTTGCTTGTCCACAACAACTTTATTGCGGGACAAGTCTGTAGTGTGTACATAGCCTGTGTCAATAGAAGAATTCTTTCAGTGACTACCACTATCTATACCAGGAGTTAGGTCAGTTTAACTACAGGTCTGGATTTTACATCCCTAAGCAATTTAGCTGGGCTGAGTTAACTTCTACATGTAGATCTGGCCTTAGAAGTTCAGGAAATATTCCACTCCCCCAAGGTTCACTGCTGGTTTAAGATGCTGCAACTTCATTAGCTTCAATGGAATTGTACCAACTGCAAACTGGACCTCTCATGAGCTTCAGGTTACATGAAATAACAAAACTACATTAAAACGGCAGGCATTCAAAACTGGGCCACACCCACTCTCCCCCCCCCCCCCCAAAAAAAAAACAAAAAAAAAAAAGAGAAATTTGAAATAAAGTTCAACTTCAAGTCTCATGTCTGAATTTTAGTTCATTGGTGGTAGTTTTAAACAAAATGTCTACTAGCATTTCCACCCCATACTCCCAAGAACAGCTCTGGTAAATTTAATAGGTTAAATAAAACTCAAGGTTAGGAAAGAACTCTATGCTCAATACTGTCAGCTCGTTTAATGAGAAAGTGAACAAGAATATGTAAAACGTAACTGATTACCTGCATTTACTGCTACTGCTATTTATGCCATCTCATTTCAACAAGATGCATGGAGGAAACTAGACTCCAGAAAGTAGTCTCACTGAAGTCCTTTACAGACTGTCTGAAGCAGGACCCCTGCCTGCCCCCAACTGACACTGAAACACAGCCATCTTTGTGACAGAAATGCAAGTTATTTACACCATCAACACTGAAATGTTTAAAGAGGAAAGGAAAACAATAAACAAAGAATAATTAAAATAAAGGGACTATATGACTGGTAGGCAGAATATGGTATTTGCACTTTCTGTTTTGGGGGTCCCACCCCCCTTCATTTACTTAAGATCCTTTCTGAAAGTTATGGTTCAAAAAGCAGTGATTACAAAAAAGTTCAGTTTAACCTCTTAGGGTATGTCTACGCTGCAACTGGAACCAAGCTTTTTAGCCTGGATAGGTAAGCTTGTGCTAGTATGGCTTACCAAAAGGAAGGGTGGCTTTGAACTCTAGTGGCTAGCCCAAGCATCTGCCAATGTGGCAATATTCATACAGCTATTTTTAGTGCACTAGCATGAGACACACACAACAAAAGTCTGTCTACCTGAGCTGGAAGACTTACTCCCAGCTGCTGTAAAGTTATACTCTCAGGGTTTGGGGAATATTCACTTCATATAATTGTATGCATGCTGGATATCTTATTGTCCAATATTTAGAATTGTTTGAATACAGTCAGAACTTATTGCAATGGAGCATTTAATCTTAAAGGGAACCTAGTTTAGACAAGAAAAAAAAAGGCAAACATTTTAACAATCGGTTTGCAAAACTCATGCAGTAGTTGATACAAGACTTTTTGGACATCTATATTACCCCAAGCTGTGATGTCTTCAGAGCTCACTCAAGAACTAAGATCCCAATCCTACAAGGAGTGTTATTGCAGTCAGTAAAGGTTTGCCCATTCAGATCCCATTACAGAATGAGGACAAATGCTACAAACAATGAGAAAAGAGATCTCAATTTTTAGACAGTAGGCCACAAAATGTCTTAAAGTACTGCAAAGATGAAGTTGATGGTTCATTAATAGATGGCATTCCTCCCTTTAAAGCATACCCTTCCAACTCCTTGGTGCACTTTGCTACTAAAAGTGCCTGTTTTCAGGTGAGACTAACTTTAAACCTGAAGCATCCATGGTTAGTAAGGTTCCTATGCCTTTTTTTCTGGTTAGTCTGGTTTTGACAGAAGAGCATCTCTTACTGAATCACCAGCATCCTTAATATGCTGGTTACAAACTTATGGATACTGGGAAAATACTGATTTGGGTAAATACATTATGCCTACCTACATTCTTCTTGTACATTTCTAACATTGCAGTCTTCACTTCACTAACTCCCCTAGAGATAGCTGCATATCAGTGATATGAGGCATTAATAACACCAAGGCCGTCCCTAAGGGTGGACAGGGCCTAGGGCCAACCCAGAGGTTGGATCCCACACTCCCTCCACCTCCCATCCCATTCCTGGGCAGGCCTGCCACCAAAGGCAAGGGGAGGCAGCACGGGGCCTGCCCAATTGTGGGGCCTGAGGAGGTCACACCACTTTCCCCTCTCCCCCGCAGGGACAGCCCTGAATAAACACAGGTAAAGCATTTGGAACCCTTCATGTTAAATTTATGTAAAGTTTCCAAACAAATGAATTTCTTTCCCCCTTTAGCAATCCAGCAAGCATAAATTCAGTGGAGGCAAAAATGTTGGTAAGCAAATATTTTAGTTTCAAGTTACCAAGAGACTTAAATAAGGAAGGAAAATATTACTTTAATAATATTGTGCAAATATACCTTAATTTGAGATTTGTACATGATGTGCTAAAAGACATATCCAAGCTATAGTATAATCTTGGTATAAAGTGTTAGACATTTAAATCCAAAGCTGGCTACAAACGAATCTCACTAAACTGGATAACTGGGCAACAAAACGGCAGATAAAAATTAATGCTGATGATTACAAAGTAATGAACATTGGAAAACATAACCCCAGCTATACAGACAAAATGATAGGATGAAAATTAGCTGATACCTCTCAAGAAAGATCTTGGAATCATCATGAATAGTTCTCTGAAAACATCTATTCAAAATACAGTGGCAGATGAAAAACTAACAAGGTTAAGAACCATTATGAAAAGCACAGATAATAAAATAGAAAATATAATGCTAAATCCATGAACCTTCAATACTATGTGAAGCTCTGATCACCCCATCTTCAAAGAGCTATATTAGATTTGGAAAAGGAACAGAGAAGGGCAACAAAAATGATTATGGGTATAAAGCAGCTCCATAGGAGGAGAGATTAAAAAGACCGGGATTGTTTATTTTGGAAAAGAAGCAGTTAAAGGTGGATATGATAGAGTTCTGTAAAACCATGAGTATTTAGAGAAAGTGAACAAAGTGTTGTTTACATAACACCAGAACTAAGGGTCACCCACTGAAGTTAAAAGGTAGCAGATTTAAAAACAAACAAAAAGAAGTACTTCACACAGTGCATGGTCAATCTAGGCAACTTGTTGCCAGGGGATGCTGAAGGTCAAAGGATAACCGGGTTCACAAAAAAAATTAGAAATGTACATGAAGGATAGGTACATCAATGTCCTCGTATCAGACCTGGAGTTTCATTATATCCTATTAATCCTGTTGTTCAATATTGTATAAAACAGATACATTGCAGCTTGTACGCAGGGAGAGTAAACCCATAGCTTCAGGCAAACCAGACTGTTTAATTCAAAGCAATTACAGTTTGAGAATTTAAGAGTTTTAATGAACAAAGTATGCATTTTCTCACTGTAATATTACATTGCCAACATGAATCACTAAAGCAGGTGTTTTAAAAAAACAAAAAACCCAAACCACTATTGATAACAGCTTTCAGAAGACCAAAGAAAAGAAGATCAACTTTGAACTGACATCCATCAGCTGCAACAATATTCTCTGAAGAGCTAGACCCAGCACCATTCACAGCCCCCCATAAACTGTGGTCCTTTCTCCAGCTCAATGGGCTTTTCCCCCAGTAAGTTTTATTTAAAGGAATAAGATTAAAATTCAACCTCAAACATAAAATACATACAATATATAGTTAATGTATGCCTTGACTCTTGTAATATTTTGTAGCCAGGAACAGACAATGGAAAAATCACACACAAACATGACAGTTACCCGTACCCTGCAGCTGATATCTTGCCAATCAATAGTACCATACAAACAGATCACATTCCCCATTTTCTTCCTTCTCAGTTCCCTCCCTCCTTCCCCTGCTGTTATTAATCGGTATTGCCCAATCTCTGCACCTTGCAAAAATAAGCAAATCAGATCAATTCTAATCTGACATTTTCCCCCAACGTCCATAAAACAGCAGCGTGAGGGAGAACCAGGAAAGGAGTGGTAGATGCACCAAGCAGTGCAATGGATATCTGAACGCTGAGCAGCTGTTTCCTGCAGCAGCACTACATCTATCGCAGGGCTGCAGAGAGACACACGCAGAGACCATCCTCCTCCCCAGACCATCTGCACGGCCCACCACAGGAGCCCCTCAGCAGTTAACACAACGGCTCTACACGTCCCCCAGAGCATCCCTGACCCACCCCGATCCAAACCAAAAACCTGAGGCCCCCCACCCCGCCACAACCTGCTACTGCCCAAAACCTGAGCAGCACACTACAGACCCCACATCCGCCAAGGCCCCCTCTCCCCACAGATCCAACACCCCAACTGAGCCTCCTCACCAATGCCAGAGATCTCAGCTCAGGAGGAGCAGCCCCATCCCCTGCGCCCCCACCCCCCATGCCTCCACTCCTCCCCCATCCCCTGCGCCCCCACCCCCCATGCTTCCACTCCTCCCCCCATCCCCAGCGCCCCCACCCCGCCACTCCTCCCCCATGCCCGCGGCTCCCAGCCCCCCACGCCTGCGCACCCACTCCCCAGCCCCTCCCCCAACACCTGCGCCCTGGCCGCGCTCAGCTCACCTCGCCCGGCAGCAGCGCGAGCGGCGGCGGCCTACGGGTGCTGAGAGGCAGCCACAGAGTCCCCCGTGCCCAGCGCCGTCTCTCTGTCTCCGGCCCCAGCCGTGAAACAAGCCGAGCTCCTCCGACGCTCCTCCTCCCGCTGGGTGCGGCTTCCACTTACAGGGGCCGCAGCGGGCAGGCCAACAACCGCGCAGCCCATTGGAGGGCGTTGGCTCGGCAACCAAGCCGCGAGCCCATTGGCTAAGGGAGGGGCGAGCGGGGGCCGGGTTGAAGGCTGCGGGCTGTGTGCGGCGGTGGCGGCGAGCGCAGGGCACGCGCGCGCCCAAGGGCACGCGCGCTTGGGGGGAGGCGGGAGCAGGGCGAGCCAATGAACTTCAGGCAGGACAGTGTCACTCAGGGAGGCGCAGAGGCCGGCGTGGGTACCACTGACTAAGGTCCTACAGGGGTAGCCCTAGGACACGTTTAAGGACCAACACAATTATTTTTGCAGGAGGTTTCATGGGTGAAGGCCCACTTCATCAGATGCCAGAAAGGGGAAAAAAAATTACACTTAAAAAAAAAAAAACTTGCAGTATAGAGGGAAAGAAATCCAGAAACATAATACTGGGATTTACCTTTCCCTCCCCTACTGTAAGTATTTTTCCTATGTATTCCCCTCCTCCCTACAAGTTTGTGGCATCTGACAACATGGGACTTCATCCATAAAAGCTCATGGGAAAAATACATTTGTTGATCTTTAAAAGTGACTCCTGGTTGGTGTCCCCCCACATCAAAATCTGTTCTTGAGTGTTCATTGGTGTTTATTCAGCACCCTCAGTGTCTGCAAACAGGACATGGGGCGGGGGGGTGGGGGGAATCCAAACCACCTGCTTGGGAAATGGGGATGAATCAGGCCGAGGCTGGGGTGATAAGTAGTCAGAAGTCACTTCCACAAGGTGATGGGCATACTGCCTAAGCTAATCTCATAGGAGCCTGTTTTCATGTAGCCAAAAGCAAAGACGCTGATCCAGGAACAAGTGTGGGGTTGTGGTGGTGAACACACGGGCCTGGACATCCAAGTTCTGAACAGTGGCTGGAAGGGGGAATATGAACCTCTGCTGTGTGAGCAGGCAGAGAAGGGTGGGGAGGAGGAGGTAGTTCTCTGGGCATTTGGTGAGGGCACTACTGCAAAGCGTTACAAGAACAATGCAAAACAAACAAGGAGTCCTGTGGCACTTTTAAAGACGAACAAGATGTATTTATCGCATGAGCTTTCATGGGAGAAAAATCCCACTTTGTCAGGTCTTCAAGATGGGAAACATAGAATTGGAGGAAAATAAATGCACAGAAGTGCATTTATTTTGCTCCAATTCTGTAAGTTCCCCATATTCAAGCAGCTGACAAAGTGGGATTTTCTCCCACAAAAGCTCATATGATAATTAATTTGTTAGTCTAGTTCAGCAAAAAACAAAAACAAACAAACAAGGAGTTCTGTGGCACTTTTGAAGACTAACACAGCTATCCCCCTTTGGAACTTAACAATGCAAGTTCTGAAAAAACCTGCCTTACAGGTGCAGACTAACAAAAAACCTGTTGAGTATCAAAGAGAAGGTTAGGGAATGACTTAATCACTGCCTATGATTTCCTATATCGGAAAAAGAATTGATATGAACTGTTTGATGCAGTGGTTCCCAACCTGTGGCCTGCAGTTTTTCCCCCCCAAGAGTGGCCTGCAGCTCCCCTCCTGCTGGCTGCAGAAGGGAGGGCTGCCTAAGAACCCGCATTGCCAGTGTATGCTTCTTGGAAAAATCAGTGCTTCCTTCCCCTTGGATGCAGCAGAGAGAACAGCACAACACTCCATCCAAGTCCCTAGGTCCCTGCTGGAGCCAGCAATTGGTGAGCACTGATCCTCCATCCACCTGGCTGCAGAAGGGCACCACTACCTAGGTACCCAGATGGAGCATGTTCTCCCTGCTGCAGCGAGGGATACCTCCCATCCCCATAATTGAACTCCTTCCCTCTGGCTGCAATAAGAGAAAAAGCTGCTGGCAGAGACTGGTAGCGTGTCAGGGTTGTAAAAATCCATATCTGTGGCCTTCAAGCCAAAAAGGTTGAAAACCACTTGTTTAATATAACAGACAATGGTGTAACAAGATCCAATTGGAAGCCAAGGCTAAACAAAGGCTGACTGGAGGTAAGGTGCAAATGTGTATCAACAGGAGTAATTAAACACTGGAACAATCTATCTGTGGATGTGGTTGGATATTCCATCAGTTAATACATTTTAAATCAACACAATGTTTTTCTAAGAGATAGCTGAGTTTGTGCTATGAGCTTGTTTCTAGATTCACATGGTGAAACTGTGTCTTGTGTGATGCAGGCAATCAGGTAGATCATCATAAATGGCCTCACCTGGTAGTTCCAAAAAATAAATAAATAAATAAAAATAGTGCTTTATACATTATGAAAATAGGCAGGGTTCTTGCTTTTCAAATAAAGATACAAATCAGTGATGTGCTTTTACAACCAAACTTGGAGCACTTGTCCTGGACAAGTTATCAAAGAAAATAGTAGAATGCCAAATAATGTTATGTAACACTGTATCAAGAACTTTCAAGAGCCATAGAAAAGAGAATGTCTGATCAGCTAATTGAAATACAGCCAGTTATTAAGCTTGCAAAACCTGTTCTTTGGTTTGCTCATATGTTAGCAGAGAAAAGCAATAATAAGTCCTGGGATAGCATGAACCCAACTGAAAGCAGGTCCAGCTAGACTCTGAAAGCAATGGCACATAGAGAAAGATATTATTTTGCAATTAGTGCAACACTTTGTATTATGGAAACAACCTAGGAAATAAGTCAAGCTAAAAACCATCTTAGTCATGAAGGGCTACAGGCAACTGTTGAAAAATTGGGCTCTAATGCACTAGATAAAATTATCAAAAATTATAAGCAATAATGCTCAACATTTAACACAACAGACTAAGCAAGTATCAGATGTTTTCCTTTTATCTTCTGAGAGAGCCTGATCAAATGCACCTCTGAGGATCAGCCATCTCTATGCAGGCATCTTTTTCTCTGTTCCTCTTGTCTCATTCCACTGCCTCACTCATCTCTCTTTACTCTCCACATCTCGATGGACACTTAAAGCTCCAGTCATTCACTCTTTATCCAGGCAAACCTGCCAGTGAAGTCAATGGATGTTTGCCAGAATAAGGAATATTGGAAAGGACTCTTATTTTTCAAGTACACATTTCTTTTGCTTCTACCACATGTTATCTAAAGAGTTTTAGTTCTAAAGAGTATTGGCACTCATGTAATAATGCTTATTTCATATGCTGAAGAGAGACTTACTGCAATAAATCAGTACTTTAGAAAGCAGTAGAAGAGAAGCATCCTGCAGCTGCAGTAAAACCACATTTGAAATGAGTGGGGAAAAAAATCAAATTGTAGAGAGCCCCCTTGAATCAACAGTTTTCTAGATAATGACATTTTTTTTCCTTTTGTTAGCCAGAAATAGGTCAAAATCAATACTTGCCCCTGCCATTAATGGCAAAACAGTCTCTAGAGACAGCTGTTATTGAAATTGTTCTCTATATCTTCATTTTGCAATTGCTTTTTTGAGATACCAGGACCTAACAACTAGAATTGTCTGCTACCAAGATAACTTATGGTCTGCCCACTTCCCCAAACCAAAAGAAAAACTGATGTGCATCAAGCCACCAACTATTTCTCATTTAAATCCCTTCCCAAGACTCATTTCTTCCACTGTTCACACCTAAAAGCAAGCTAGTGATATTCACTATCCTATAAATGCAAGAAACAAAACCAAAACCCCAACGCAGAATCACTAAGACAGACATGCAGATGCCAGACTGACCATGTGATCTCACTGATATAATACTGATGCTTCCCAGGAATACCCCAATCTGTGCGGCACTTCACTATCATCTGTCCTTAATGTGAGGAAGCCTTGTCTCTGCCACCTACCAAAAGTCACCTCCTCAGCTTCAGCAGCCACTGGAACACAAGCACTCCCCTCTATGCCTGAGCAGGTCATACTGATTCACAGATCCACTGCTTCCAAAAAACCAATATGTCCCAGCTTATCAGTTCTGCCACAGATCACTGCGCCTCTTAACACCCAGCAATTAGATGTATTTATGGTGAAATCAATAGATTTATTGAAAAAAGCAGTGAGTCAAGTATGGGAAACAAATGGATACAGATAAGATAAAATCATAAAACTCATTGTAGGAGCTAGACTTTATTAGAGACCCATCTGTCTACTAGAATAATGCTCACCCAAAGTCTTTTCAGCATTTTACAGCCACTCCAGCTAGTGCCCTCATTTCAGAAGACAACCTGCTTTTTTTGCTTGACTGCTCAGAGAATGAACTTGTGCCTTCTCTGATGTAGCAGATTAATCCTTTGATTTTAGGATGAAATAGAGCACCCCTGCTGATGGCTTTTCCTGTAGATTTTCTCTGGTAGATTTCACCGTCTTTCAGCTGGTATTGGCTCAGTATGCAAATTAGCATCCATTGTGAGGCATATAATGCACTCATGGCCAGACAGAGAAGCGTGTTACTGCCTGCCTGAAAGTAACATGTCCAAGGTAGGTCTCCAGGGGGTTACCTATTTTAACTTCCAGGCTTTAAGAAGATAATTTTTAGTATAAATACACAATTCCTTAAATACAATCCATGCATTCATTTTGTAATAATATGATAATCAGTGGGTTCTTCTTGGCTCCTGGTCTCACTTACCACCCTTCAGTGGTATCTATATCTGACACAGGGAATCTATGTAAAATACCATGCTCCTCCTATGCCCTCTGCCAGTGGGCACCAAGATATTGCTGGGTCACACCCTTATTCCTCTCTACTTTTTGCCACCCTTGCTTGTAAAGTGTGATTGTGAGTTCTTTGGGGCAGGGTCTGCTTTTTCCAGTATGTGCTCAGAGGAGCAGCAGACATGTATAAATAATGAACAGTTTACAATCCAGTTTTGGGAAGCATAGTACTGGGATTAAAGCACATGGCTTTTCTTTTTCTGGCTGTGCTCTAACGCCCTCTGTTGAGTCACTTGACCTCTACAGGCCTGTTTCTGCACCTGTAAAATGGGAATGATAATTCCTACCCCATCTCTTTGGCATGGTTTAACTAATTGATATTTGTAAAGCACTTTTCGATTCTCAAAGTAGCAGTACTACTCTGTATTTGAACTACAAAGTGTAGCAATGTTATGGAAACAAGCTGCATAAGTTTCACTTAATTCTTCTTTCAAGTCTTCTTTTGAAACTCCGCAGTTATTTCCCACTCCCCCCCTCCACCTTTCAAAAATGAATTAAACACCACAATGGTCCTGCAGCAGAATTGTTGTTTACAGAGTAGCCCCTTGTAGCTAGAGATGCTCTGACAGCACCCCTGGCTTGCTCTCTCTTCTTTGGAGCTCCTCCCAGTCTTTTTTGGGACTGACCCCAACAGTTGTTTGCTGCAGTTCAGAATAGTCTTCAGTGTCCCCCAAAATAAGTGTGCATCACAGCAGCATAAAAGTTTATATTCACATTCCATTTTTCTACCACACATGGAGTCTTACTCTGTCCCAGATCATTCTTCATAAAACTACCAATCCTGTCCTTCCTATTAGAAGCTCAGCCTTCCTTCCTGTCAGCACACTCCCTGTTCTGAGAAAGAAGGCAGCCACAGCATATATACTGTCATCCTTCAGAGAACTTCCTCCTGAGAGAAGGGAGCCCTGCCTCCTCCTCCTCCCCACTTTTCTGGTCTCAGGCCCTTAAAGGGACAGAATCTCTCCCCCACCACCCAGTTACTAATTCTCTGGGACCAATACCTCTCTTCTTGTTACAAGGCCATATATTTCAGTATCCCTAGATTGGGGACTTCTGGTCCCCTCCAGTCTTAAAGGGTTAGTATACCCCATAACTGGTCCCTTGTGTCCTGACTGAGAGAATTGGGTGCTTTGCGTATTGAGTGGGAGTCCTAGACTTTCCACACTGGGACATCACACTTTAGGTTGGGGATTTGTGGGTGATACTTGGGTCTATTTTGTATCTTGTATTTTTCATCTGATCCTGGCCCTTGAGACAGCTCTTTTGGGGATGGTCTCTGGCTCCTCTGACCTTTAATAGTCCCTCCACCACTAACTCGCTGCTAGTTTTTCCATGGTGTTTGAAGGGGATGCTCCAAGCCCATGAATTTACAGCAGGGGTGTGTGCAAAGATAAAATCCACATTACAGCTAATACCGGTGGAAGACTTGACCACAGAGTCCAGCTGTATAAGGCTCAAAGAGGAAAGAAATAAGAGGTAAAATTTCTTTATGAAAGCAATCACATGGCTCTAGATCAGCCGTTCTTAATCTTTATTCATGACACACCTGAGAGATGATGTTCCCCTGCATGACACTCTACAATCTGATGGTGGCGGTGGCGCTTGGGGGGCTACAGTACTCTGGAGGATGCAGCACTCCGGGACCTGGGTGGGGGCAGAGTCGAGTCAGCACAGGCTGGTGCCCCGGCAGTCTGGCTTGATCGGTTTGGGTTTATTTTTATGGGGCAGATGATGCCTCTGTAACCTTCGGGTGGGCTAAAATTCATTTAATTGCCCTTCTCCAGTGCCTCACAGAAATCAATCCCAATTCCTATGGAGAAAGCAGCTGGAAACCCAGGATCCAGTCTGTATGGGACTCACAGCGAAGCTTGCTCAGAGCTACACTCTCACATTAACATAACAATGAACAATAAACATAACAATGAACTTTATTAACTACTAACTAAATGAACCTTATCCTAAGAAAACAAAATACAATTAACCAAGAACAATCCCTATAGAAAACCCCACAGGAAAAATACCCAAGAGTCCCAAAGTCCCGGTGGAGTTCACCCAACTCTCAGGCCTTGTATACACGAGCACCGTATTCCGCATTAAAAAACATTACTGCGCGTTAACAAGCACACTGTACATACGTGAAACGTTATTGCTGCGCACTAAGCGCCTTGTTGCTGCGCATTCCAACAACCACTCCGGCGAGAGTGGTAACACCACTTGCGTCTCATCTGCTGCGCGTTTGTGCTCGTGTGTAAGCTTACTGCACAACGAGCAGACTCAGGAAATGTCCCATCATTCCCTAGTCATCCTCTCTGGACTTCCCCCCACCCTCTCTATGGCAGTGACGAAACTGTCTCCGCCTACAGTTGACTCCCTTGTTGCTACTGGCAACAAGGAAGACACTAGGGAAACGCACTGCACCATGGGAAACATCCGGTTTACCCATGGTGCTTTGTGCTCCTTTCCTTCATCACATGATTGCAAGCAAGTACACAGGGAAATTGGAACACTGGGATACGTGCCCAGAACACAGTGCGATAATGCGCATCACAGCGAGGAATCCTGTGACGTAGCAAGGAGTGACGTGTGTACAAGCTGCAGCGCAATAAAATCCACGTGAGTCTTACAGCGCAGTTAAGAAGTTGCGCTCTAATTTGATCGTGTAGAATAAGCCTCAGCTACAGTCTCTGTTCCAGTGTAGAGGCTTGAGTGGCAAGAAATAGCTGTCCTCTTCTTCCTTTGCTGGAATCCTCTGTAGCATTCCATGCAGGCTTTTTCTTCTCCTTTGCAACCAGCCCTCAGTCCCATAAGCATGTCTGCAAGGTCTGTTGCAAATGACTCCATTACAGGGAGAAAACATCTTGTTCATTCCTGGCTCAGCTTCTCTCCAGAAAACTGAGCACATAGTCTCCCTTCAAGGCAGCTCCTGCCTGCTGCCCGCACAGACTGCTGCTCTCATGTCATCTGACTGACAACATCACATCACACCAGCAGGGCACACTGTGGAGCATGCTCAAAATGCTACCACTCCCTGCTTCTGGAAGTTTCTAGTTGTGGGTAGCTAATCTGCCCAGCAACAGTAACCCACCCTCAGCAGGTCTCTCAAAGAGAGGCATATGGGTTACACCTCCACCCTGCCCCCAGCTCAGGATCTCTGTGTTGAAGCCCCTAAGTCCCTTTTACTCATCTAGCCCTGGATGCTGCCTGTGTTGTGCAGCAGGAGCGGGCTGCTGAGGGCAGCAGAGAGCAGCAGGCAGTAAGAGCTCCAAGCTAAGCCGCCAGTTTTCCATGACGGAATGTAATGTAATGTAATGACATTTTATGTCTAGAATTGTAACGGCTATATAGGAAAGTTGTATTATAGTAAATGTTGTGTCAAGAGCTCTTTTCTGAGCCTTATCTTTGAGCCACATGCATTTTGGATTTTCATCAGAGGAGTTAGTCCCTATGAAATGATACAAGGAGAAAGGGAAATTTTCTGCCAATTTAAAAAAAAAAATTCTAACAAATACTTCATACATAAAATATTTCTTTCTGAAATACTTAATAGAATGCAGAAGCACTGTTTTGCTTTACTCACCTAGCTGAAGCCAGTCTCCAGATTGCATTATGTCACGCCACAGCTAAACACTGCAGATGTGGAGTTATTTGATCTGAAAGATGCATTAAAAAGAACTGAAACAGCAGGTAGGGGAAGAGGCCACAGATTTGCTAGATCAGAATGATGTTAGTTACTGCCATGTAATCTGTTTAACCTTGAAAAATACAGACTTTGTGCTTCAAAGCAAAAATAAATAAGTTTTTAAACACTAATGAGTCTAATTATAAATCTAAAGTAGTAGATCAAGCTGGTTAATAGCTGCAAATAAAAACACCAGTTGGGGGGGGGGGGGGGAAAGCTTTGTCTGGAAAAAGCCAAAAGCAAGTGACAAGTTCTCTCTTTTTAAAAACATCACAATACTATGACTCTTTACAAAAATCCTTTCCAAAGTGAAAGTGAGCCTTTGAATTTGTAAGCAGTTCTCACCTCAACTTTAAAAATCCTGTATATAACAGATTTTGGGTGGAGTTCTATAAATGAATGACCTATGGTCTTAACCCCTAAAGCCCCAGCAATAATCCAGCCCCAAATATAATACCTACTCCCCACTAGGGCCCAAGACAGAGTGATCCTCACCCTTGCAACACCAGAAAGCACACTGAATTACTGCACCTCCCCAGATTTCTCCCCCACTAGGCTTATTTATCTACTTCAGCCATGGGAACAGCTGTTCCTCTTTGCTTCCTTGGGCCAGGGTCTAGTATGGCTTAATTAGTGCTTTCAGCTAGGACTCCCTTCCTTTGCTTTCTATAGGCTTACTACTAGTGCATTTTACTTCAGCCCAAGCAGTGGGGGCAGGGTGTGCCACTGATGGCAGAGACCCCGAGGGGCTTGCTTGTTGCCGCAAGACTCCTCTTTTGTTTTCCTGAGGGGCTTGTTTCCTCTCCACTCTGCTAAAGATGCCTTTCTTTAATGCTAAAGGATGGAGAAGGAAGAGTGCCAGTAACAAAGGTTTTTTTAAACTCTTTTTAGTCAATCAGAATTGAAGAGAAACTAATGTAAGAAATATCCGTATTCAAAAATAGATCAATGAAGATTTGGCCTCAGCCTCCCACACATGAGGGAACCTTTCCCCCCGCAGCTCGCAGAGGTTGTGCAGGCAACAGTATGCGCTGACGACCACCAGGAGGGCCCTCCAGCCGGCCTTGAGATGGCCGAAGGCACGATCGATGACGCTGCAGCACCGGTTGAGCCTCCGATTGAAGAGGTCCCTGCTGGCATCCATGTAGCCTGTGTATGGCTTCATCAGTTGGGAGCAAGGGGTAGGCAGCTTCCCCGAGGATCAGGACTGGCACCTGCACATCCCCAGTGGTGATGGTGTGGTTGGGGAAGAAGGTGCCCGCCTGCATGCACCTGTACAGGTGGAGTTGCACAGGATCGGTGCGTTGTGCGCCTTCCCCGGCCAGCGCACATAGATGTTCTGGAAGATTCCGCGGTGGTCCACGAGGGCCTGCAGGACCACGGAGTAGTACCCCTGGTGGTTGACATAATCCCTGGCGTGGTGTTCCGGGGCTCGGATGGGGATGCGGGTGGCGTCCGCAATGCCCCCACAGCTGGGGAAGCCGAGGCCAGCAAGGAGTTCATGCAGGTTGTCCAGGGTGACGAGGTGGGCTAGCAGGACCCAGTTGATTGCCCTGCAGACCTGCATGAGGGTGGTCCTCACGGTGGCCTTCCCAATGCCAAATTGCCGGGCCATGGAGTGGTCGGAGTCCAGGGTTGCCAGCTTCCACACAGCAACGGCCACTCACTTGTTTATGGGCAGGGCGGATCGGAGTCAGGTGTCCATGCGCTGCAGAACCAGGGTGAGCTCGCGGACGAGCTCGAGGAAGGTCCACTTGCTCAACCTAAAGCTCTGCAGCCACAGGTCGTCCTCCCAAGTGGTGAGGACGATCTGCTCCCACCAGTCGCCGCGGGCCTCACGTGCCCAGAAGCGATGAGCACAGAGCACAGTGCTGTGAGCGTGGCAACTTGCTGGGGCAGCAAGGTGGGGGGCAGCTGTCATCTTCCTCCATGCTGGCAGGTTGCTAGACAGACCTGCTCCACATCCAAAGAAGCCTTACCACTAGCTGGCAGGTGTTGCGCAGCTGCCTGGCAAAGCACAGGAGAAGAGGCTGATCCATGACCTGCTCAACCTCCTTGTTGCCAGCACAATGGGAAGGGGCGAACTCACTTCCTCTTTTGAAGGTGTGGCTGGGGGAGGGGAGACCTTCTCTGCTGCCACACTTCCCTCAATACACCCTTCCAACCCCCCCCCCCCGAAATTGACTCAAGAGTCTAGTGTAGACTTCTCAATGTTGACTTTATAAAGTCTGCCTTAAGTCAACTTAGGAGTCTAGTGTAGACTCTCCACGTCGACTTAATGTAGTCATAGCCTTTGAGATGAGGCTGGAAGGCCCTTCATCCTATCAGCTATTGCTACTAAAAGTTGAGATGTTTTTCTAAATGGTTTAGTTCATTCAATTTAGCAAGCCACCACCCACCTAATATCCAGTGAATAAAGCTTCTGCTTTGAGCTCTTGTTGTGCGGTGTAGGCAGTGGCATCACTGCTATAGGGCACACGGGGCACATGCCCCGAATATGCCCAGCAGGGCCCCAAGTCCAGCTGAGGCGCCAGAGCTGGCACGGCCATTTTAAATTTCCTGCCCTGCTCCACTCCCAGGCTCATAGCCCAGGGTGGAGCAGTTCAGGAAATGTATACACTGCTGGCTCCGCCTCCGCCCTGTCTCCAGCTCCAGTCCCCAACTCCACAGCAAGGTAAGTGCTGTGGGAGGAGCCTTGGGAGTTGGGCGGGAGTGGGGGTGACCAGCGGTGCGGCTTGGCCTGGATCACGGTTGGGCTTGGTGAGGGCTCAGGGGCCCGCACAGCCTGGCCCAGTTCAGGGCTTGGATGCTGGCGCGGCCCAGCCCAGCTCAGGGCCCGGGGCTCAGCTTGGCTGGCGGCGCGGACCAGGGCTCAGTCCAGCCTAGCTCAGCTGCCGGTGTGGCCTGGCCTGGTCCGGGCCAGCTCAGCGCACTGGCAGAGTGGCCGGATCAGGCCTGGGCCAGATTGGGCCTGAGGCTGCGGGTGGGTGGGGGAAGGAACGCCGGTGGGGCCTGCGTGCCCCAAATGTTTTTTGGGTGCAGCAATACCCCTGGGCATTGGGTAGAAAATAGGAAGAAATATGTTCTGGTTTGAATGGAACTGCAACGTTAATTTTGGGAGGAAGCCTGGGTGCAGGTGCAAGTGACCCTTGTCTTTGAAGGTCATATAAGGAGGTTTGGATACAAGCACCTTAAGTTCTGAACCCCTTCTGGCTGATGTGATGGCCACTAGGAAGGCTACTTTCTGTGATAGCTATAGGAGTAAGCCTCTTGCTAACAAATCAAAGAGTGGCTTCATCAATACTGTTAGCACCAAGTTACCAAGAACTGGCTCACATAGCTGAGGGAATAACTTGTCAAGGCCTTTGAGGAAGCAACTTACTCTATGATTTGCAAAGGCCAAATTGTTTGCTACCCAGTGTAAGAAGGGTTAATAAACTGGGCACCTCTCTTGCTTAACAGCTAAGCAGGGAGGGGGGCAACTGATTTGCCTGGGCTTTGTATTTGCAAGAGTACTCAGCAGAATTTTGCCCAGGGCTTATCCATGATGGGAAATGGTATGTGTGGCTGATTCAAATCCTCTGAATCTGATTTTTTAGCAGAAGGGGGAAATGAAATACTGCCTTTTCATGATATGCTATCCCTTGATTGTATATTTGTATATCTATTTATAGACTGAGAAGCTGATGGGAAAGTCACCATTAGCAACAGAGAACTTGGAAAAGTGAGCAACCTTACCTTTCAGTCTTTTAAAGCTGAGTGGGGAGGGGTGTGATCACTAGTTCTGCTGGAGCTGTGCTTTAGGAAAATGTCTACCTCCTTTCCCATTTTTAAAGGGTAGACTTCAAGATTCCTTGTAGAGTCTCTTTTCTTATTTTGGTTGAGCTGAAATCAACAAAGAAGTGAAAATTTCTATAAGAGCTGACTTTACTGAAAAGCTGACTGAGGTCCAGCAGTCAAATTCCAAAGGGGTAGCCGTGTTAGTCTATTGTAGAAAGACAACAGAGTCCTGTGGCACTTTTAAAAACTAACAGATTTATTTATCGCATGAGCTTTCGTGGGAGAAAATCCCACTTCGTCAGACGCTTTGAAGATAGGAAAGTTACAGAATGGGAGGAAATTAAATGCAGGGGAGTGTATGACATAGCATCAGGTCAGGCTGTAACAGCAAATCAAAATAGGTGTTAGGATTCAAAACACTGGGGAACAGCACATAGAGGAGGGGGAGGTCAAATCACTTGTTGTAATGCGAGAAAAATCCTGTGAGTGACCAGCAGGTGGAACCAGTGGGTGGTATCAGCAGACAATGTCAGTGACCAGCAGGCGGTGCCAGCAGATAGTGTGAGTGATGAGCTAGTGGGTGGTGCTGGCTGACAGTGTGAGTGACCAGCAGCCAGTAGGTGGTGCCGGTGGATGGTGTGAATGGCCCCAGAGATGGCAGAAGATTATTGGAGGGGAGGGCTGAGGGCCCCTCCCTTTAGAGGTGGACACTAAAACTAAGATGGTTGGTACAGGGGTACTGAAGACATGAGGGACACACCCTATGTACACTGGGGTGGAATGAGTTCTGTCTATTGGGTTTTGTGGGAATTCTGCTTTGCACTGTATCCCAATCAGTGCTGCTTTTGATATTGCCTCTATATAGCCTTTATTAAAAGTTTTATGTGCTACACTCAGACTCCTGCTTGCAAGAGGGGAAGTATTGCCCTTGTAGGGTGCCCAGGGACTAGTGTATAATTTCCCAGGAGATTGGGTGGGGGGTCGAGCTGATTGGTGTTTGTAAAATTGTTTGGGAACCCCTCGATATGGAACCTGCCCTTTGGCTGCTGCCGTCTTGGCCTGGCAGAAGGGCTACACAAGAATGAAAGGCCAAGATTGCAGCCAAGTGGACCTGAAACCAGGAACTCTGAAAGTCCCTGGTTTAAGATGCAACAGGTAGTCCAAGATTAGAGGTATGGATGATAGTTTAGGAGAAGAATCTGTGATGTTCCCATCCTGCAATCTAGTCTGGTGTACCACTGTGCCTTCCTTATTGCCCGCTCCTGTGACCTGACTTACTCCACCTTGCTAGGTGAACCCCCACTCCTGGCTCAGCTCAGAAAAGCCTCATGCATGCAATTGGTCTCAAGCCATGGAAGTGCATCCATACTAGGCACTCACGGGTGGGCCCCCAGTGTGCACTCCCAGCCCCCAGATTCAATCCTGGAAATTTCCACCTTGTAGGCATCAGGACCCTTCCTGATCACTGCAAACTCATTTATTCTAGTCTGTCAATTTAACAAAGAAACTGATAGGTGTTAGCCTTTGCTCTGAGTTTGGCACTTACACTTTCACTCTCTTTTCAAAATCCACATTGCTTTAGATAAAACTAACATAGGTTTATTGATAAAGACTAATTTTAAGTGAGTGTATAGCAAATCAGTGCAAAATCAGATAATCAATTAGTCAAGGAGTTTATCACAATCAGATAAAAGATAACTTGCATTCAAAACTAAAGATCACACTTAGAGTCTATTGCTAGCTTACCAAAATCCTCTGACTACCCATGGCTTTGCAGCCGAGTGGTGTTCCCTGTCATGGGGATAGATATAATTTGTCTGGTTGCTTGAAGGAAGAAACCAGAGGCAAAAAAAACCCCTTCTCTGTTTTTGGTGTGTCCTTTTCCCTTTACTCAGTCTTCCTCCCCCTCTCCCTCCTAGGGTATGTCTACACTAGCAATTTAGGTTGACTTAAGGATCCTTCTGTTGACCTAAATTACTCCATGAACACACTGGGCTTTCACTATGTCGACTTAAGAAATTCCTTAAGTTAACTTAACGAAAGTTTAAGTCAACATAATAACTACCGCTCCTTAGGTCGACTTAAGGGCGGTGTGGACAGAGAGTAGCCCTTAAGTCGACTTTATTAAGCTGACTTAATGCCAGTGTAGATGCCAATGACCAATGTAAAGTCAACCTTAACAAAGTCTATTTAATTTTTCCAGTATAGACATGGCCCTAGAGTCAGAAAGGGAGGCGGATGATCTGCTAGACAGACGGAGGCAGCGTCTTTTTAGCCTCACCGGAGTCTTGCCAGCAGCCTGAAGGGGCCATCTTGTGGCAGAAGAAAGGTTGAAAGTGAGGCAGGTTGTTCCTATCTGAGAGCTTTCCCTAAGGTGTGGTGTAGCGGTTAATATGGCTACGTTCTAAGCAGTCGGTCTGGGTTCAATTCCCAGCCAGTGCAGCATTTTCCGCTGTTCTGCCCCATCTCTTAGGCCAACTAGTTCAGCGCTGGGAAGCAGAGAGGCGAGGGAGACTTCCTCCCCTTGGGCTCTGTGGTGCAAGGGGTAGCGTGTTGGACTGCTGCGCTTTCCCCACCAGGTGTGGCGAAAACAGCAATTCAAAGGTTGTGGGTTCAAATCCCACCAGAGTCACTTTAGGTTCCCTCACGCCTTTTACGTGTTAGGCGGCCCCGGCAGTGGCCGCAAAGGAGAGGCGGAAAGGCATGGGCGTTCC
>ML685852.1:6737-25755 GCA_007922175.1 Pelusios castaneus
CGGAAGAGGATTATTGCGCGTTAAAAACGGTAGTGTGTACATAGCCTTAGTTTCCACAACTTCCTTTCACATCAGTGAGAATTAAGGGCACCCAGCATCTTTGTAGATTAGGCTCCTAATGAGCCCAAGAGATATTTAGAAAGAAAAATGTGTCTGTATGTAACCCATATGCCTGAAAAGGCTATCTCTGAGAGACCTGCTGAGGGTGGGTTACTGTTGTTGGGCAGATTAGCGACCCACAACTGGAAACTTCCAGAAGCAGGGAGTGGTAGCAGTTTGAGCATGCTCCACAGTGTACCCTGCTGGTGTGATGGGATGTTGTCAGTCAGATGACTGGAGAGCAGCAGCCTGAGCAGACAGCAGGCAGGAGCTGCCTTGAGGGGAGACCACGTGCTCAGTGTTCTGGAGAGGAGCTGAGCCAGGAGTGAACAAGATGTTTTCTCCATGTAAAGGAGTCATTTGCACCAGACCTTGCAGACATGCATATGGGACTGAGGGCTGGTTGCAGAGGAGAAGAGAAAGCCTGCATGTAATGCTACAGAGGATCCCAGCAAAGAAAGAAGAGGACAGCTATTTCTTGCCACTCAAGCTTCCATGCTGGAACAGAGACTGTAGCTGAGAGTTGGGTGAACTCCACACAGACTTTGGGACTCTTGGGTATCTTTCATGTAAGGGATTGTTCTTGGTTAATTGTAGTTTGTTTTCTTAGGATAAGGTTCATTTAGTTAGTAGTTAATGAAGTTAATTGTTATGTTTGTTTTTAGTAGTATTTTAATGTGTGAGTGTAGCTCTGAGCAAGCTTCGCCGTGAGTCCTGTACAGACTGGATCCTGGGTCTCCAGCTCCTTTCGCCACAGGGGTTGGGGTGTATTTCTGTGGGGCACTGGAGAGGGACAATTAAGTGAATTTAGCCCACCCGAAGGTTACAAATTGGCGCCCGAACGAACAAGGACTTGAAGATTGTTCAGAGCTCCTCTGATTTCATTTCAAGGTATATTGTAGTACTTAGTTGTAAACAATTTAATGTTCCCCAAGGGTCGGTCCTAGGACCAGTCCTATTCAATTTATTCATAAATGATCTGGAGAAAGGGGTAAATAGTGAGGTAGCTAAGTTTGCAGACGATACTAAACTACTCAAGATAGTCAAGACCAAAGCAGATTGTGAAGAACTTCAAAAAGATCTCACAAAACTAAGTGATTGGGCATCCAAATGGCAAATGAAATTTAATGTGGATAAGTGTAAAGTAATGCACATTGGAAAAAATAACCCCAACTATACCTATAATATGATGGGGGCTAATTTGGCTACAACGAGTCAAGAAAAAGATCTTGGAGTCATTGTGGATAGTTCTCTGAAGATGTCCGTACAGTGTGCGGAGGCGGTCAAAAAAGCAAACAGGATGTTAGGGATCATTAAAAAGGGGATAGAAAATAAGACTGCAAATGTATTATTGCCCTTATATAAATCCATGGTACGCCCACATCTCGAATACTGTGTACAGATGTGGTCTCCTCATCTCAAAAAAGATATTCTAGCACTAGAAAAGGTTCAGAAAAGGGCAACTAAAATGATTAGGGGTTTGGAGAGTGCCTCGTATGAGGAACGATTGAAAAGGCTGGGCCTCTTCAGCTTGGAAAAGAGGAGACTGAGGGGGGACATGATAGAAGTATATAAAATTATGACGGATGTGGAAAAAGTGGACAAGGAAAAGTTGTTTAAATACTCCCATAATACAAGAACCAGGGGTCACCAAATGAAACTGATAGGTAGCAGGTTCAAAACAAATAAAAGGAAGTTCTTCTTCACACAACGCACAGTCAACTTGTGGAACTCCTTACCTGAGGAGGTTGTGAAGGCTGGGACTATAACAATATTTAAAAGGGAACTGGATAAGTTCATGGTGGCTAAGTCCATAAATGGCTATTAGCCAGAAAGGGGTTAAGAATGGTGTCCCTAGCCTCTGTTTATCAGAGGATGGAGACGGATGGCAGGAGAGTGATCACTTGATCATTGCCTGTTAGGTTCACTCCCTTTGGGGCACCTGGGCACTGGCCACTGTCGGTAGACAGATACTGGGCTAGATGGACCTCTGGTCTGACCCAGTACGGCCTTTCTTATGTTCTTATGTTCTTATTGAATATTGATATTGAATTTATATTTTTGTATTAATATTGTTAAGGTAATGGAAACTTGTACACAGTTTGGGTTAGATCCCTATAGAATCATTTTAGTTAGATATAATCTGTTGATAGTATAACAGAAATTAAGAGGGTTGTTGTAACTTTTGGTTGTGAGTGGTAGACAGACTGGGTGGTTGGCAGATGCTACCCCCTGTTATAGGGAGAGGTCCAGGAGAAGCCTTTACTCCTGTTGTGAGGCTCTCTTCTGTAAGAGAGAGAGTGAGTGCGGAGATCAGCCAGTGAATGACTGAGTTCTTGTCTGATTTAATTGAGTTTATGAGCATGGTGCTCTATTGAGTGAGATCTTAGTCATTAAGATCTGAGAAATGGGTATTGTATATATCCAATCCAATTCCTGTACCGCTTTGGATACAGGCTATAGCAACTGAAAGAGACAGTTGTTTAAGTCAAAGGCTAGACTGGAGCTAGCCATAGAGATCCTCTGTTTACTGACAGGGATCTGAGAGGACTGAAGCTGCCCTTTAGCAACTTCTGGGAGATCCACACAACTTGTTGTGGATTATTATTTAGAGTATACTGCCGGGGACGGCAGTGATTTAAGCAGGGGAGAATGTAACCCATATGCCTGAAAAGGCTATCTCTGAGAGACCTGCTGAGGGTGGGTTACTGTTGTTGGGCAGATTAGTGACCCACAACTGGAAACTTCCAGAAGCAGGGACTGGTAGCAATTTGAGCATGCTCCACAGTGTACCCTGCTGGTGTGATGTGATGTTGTCAGTCAGATGACTGGAGAGCAGCAGCCTGAGCAGACAGCAGGCAGGAGCTGCCTTGAGGGGAGACCATGTGCTCAGTGTTCTGGAGAGGAGCTGAGCCAGGAGTGAACAAGATGTTTTCTCCTTGTAAAGGAGTCATTTGCGACAGACCTTGCAGACATGCATATGGGACTGAGGGCTGGTTGCAGAGAAGAAGAGAAAGCCTGCATGTAATGCTACAGAGGATCCCAGCAAAGAAAGAAGAGGACAGCTATTTCTTGCCACTCAAGCTTCCACGCTGGAACAGAGACTGTAGCTGAGAGTGGGGTGAACTCCACACAGACTTTGGGACTCTTGGGGATCTTTCATGCAAGGGATTGTTCTTGGTTAATTGTAGTTTGTTTTCTTAGGATAAGGTTCATTTAGTTAGTAGTTAATGAAGTTAATTGTTATGTTTGTTTTTAGTAGTATTTTAATGTGTGAGTGTAGCTCTGAGCAAGCTTCGCCGTGAGTCCTGTACAGACTGGATCCTGGGTCTCCAGCTCCTTTCCCCACAGGGGTTGGGGTGTATTTCTGTGGGGCACTGGAGAGCGGCAATTAAGTGAATTTAGCCCACCCGAAGGTTACACGTACATATGCATGCTCAACCTGTAGCCTCTCTTCCTCCAAAAACTAATCTTGATTAGAACTTTGTAGTTGGCTAAATGTCATCAAGAGGAGAAAACAGGAACTTGACAGAAACCCCTAAAGTTGACATGAAAAGACAGGGCAGGGGAGCTTTATGCCCTAAAGAAATAAATAAGGGGTACAAATCCTGGTTTCAGTTGCCATTGCAAGTGACCTTTAGAGAAGAATGTAGAGATTATACTTTTAAAATCTGGGCTTTTCACTGAAGTCAACTTCAGTGTTCTGATGGAGCTGAGTAGGAGCAGGAGCAGGTTCGGGTTGAGCATATCGAAGTTAAGAAGGCCTATGCGATTAATAAATCTGTTAGTCTTTAAAAGTGCCGCAAGACTCTGTTGTCTTTCTACATTAGACTAACACGGCTACCCCTTTGGAATATGTTTATCAGTAAATTTTTTGTGTGTTGCATAATATAAATAAACAAAAGTCATCCGACTAATAAATTGCACCAGCTCCTTGCCTTTGTCATCAGAGCCTCACATTTCAAAGTATTTGTTAGGAGCCCTAGATAATCTGGTGAGCACGGGGTCAGTTCAAGAAGCTGCTCTTCTGGTTCGTTGGTGAACATGTTCTTAATCACAGGTACTATGTGTAACATACATCACTGATTCTGTATCTCTTCTCTCTTGTGGGCCACTTGATGAGAGAGCTCCTATTACAGTTTCTTCTCTTCCAGTTCCTCCTCCATGGTTCTCAAAATACTCACTTCTCTGTACCCTCCAGGCAGGTTTAGAGAAACACTGGTACTCCATGGACCATAATTTAGAGCCCCAGGGCTAGATTAGCACTCTTTAAAGATGTTTCCACCTCACACCCTGACCTTACCAGTTGCCACTGTGATGAATGTTCATTCAGAGTATTGATGCTATGTCACAGCTTTCTGTGGTGGTTGCATTCGCTACTGTTTTCCTTGTTTTAGTGACAGTCTTTGCCTGCCTGCCTGCCTTCCTTTCTTTAGATAACTGATGTGCTCACTGCAGTTGCCCTCTACTTGGCCATTCAGGATTTCAACAAAGTTTTGGTAAGTAGACTTGCAGAATCTGCTGGTCCTTGTTCTCTTGACAAGTGCAAGTGTTTTTCTTAAATGAACGTGTGAAGCAAGTCTAGATCTATTCAGGCAGTGCACTTATCAAGATCTGCTGCTTAGCAATAGCTACAAAGTCAACGAGAGGTCAGAAAACATGGATGCAGAACAGGGTGAACCAACATGGGCCTGTTAACCCCTGATGTTACATGCTTGACCGAGTCGCTTCTAAGCCAGCTGTATTGTGGTGTTACTTGAGTTAAGGTAATGGCTCTGCGCGTTATAGTTTCGATGATGACCTCACATGTATATCTCCTTTCATCTGAAAGGAGATTCAAGCATTTAAGAAACTGATAATGAAAGCATACCTTGAGATCAGACCAACCATCAGTGAAATGCATATATTTCTGTGGAGAAATACAGCAGCTATTTCACAATGCACAGTTATGGGATACAACAGTTTAAGATAGGAACTGAGGATTTGTTTCTGATTATATTGGCAATTTTAGATGTGCAAAACTAATTACCGTAGAAGAAATTTGGAAGGACAGTGAGAGTCTCAATCTTAGGCCCTGTTCCTACTACATCTTTTAAGCAGTGACTGGCATGGCTGGCTTTGTGTCCATACACAGCGCAGTGAATTCACAGACTGAAAAGTACCTAGCAATAACTATAAAGTTTATTAGCCCTAAAGGAAGTTGTAGTTGGAGGTCACATAATGCAGAATGGTAGAAGCCTGATAATTCTGCTGGGCAAGAAATCTGACAGTGGGGCGATTTAATCCTTCTATTCTCTTCAAAATATAAATAAATGGAATTTGAGGCAAATGTCTGTCATTCAGGAAGCTGTGCTTTCTTTTGTAAATAACTTAATGAAGGAAATCTTTGCAATAGAAGATTGTTTGTCTGTAATGGCAGCACAGTGCTCCCCGTGTCATGCGGGGACATAGATTCAGTACCCATTTAAAGGAAAGTTACTACCATTTTTTGCAGCACTTATGTGTTCATTGGAGGTCTCCAGTCTAAGTGGAGACCTGGCCTGTCCTTGCTTAGAGTGGGAGAGCTGAAGGAATAACACCACACAGTGATATGGCTCTCGGTATCTAAAAAGCCTTACAGCAATGGTTAAAGTATGCTGGAACGCCCTGGAACACTGTTCTGGGGCCCACAAATTTGACTGGCCAGCGTCTCGGGGCCCAGAAAACAAGAAAAATTGGGTGAAATGCCAGGAGAGCAGGGCACAGGATCCAGCGCTTGTCCAGCCTGTGGGCACGGCCCATGGGCCAGAATCCGGCCCGCCAGGGGCTGGAATCCAGTCCGCAGGGCGCCTTGGAGCAGCAGCCAGGCTGGAGCTTTTTCAAATCTCCTGCCCTGAGCGTGCTCAGACAGTGTGTTCAGGGCGAGAGTAGCCTGGCCAGGGAGTGACTCTGGCCACCCCTGTAGCTCCGGCCAGGTAAGGGGGCGAGGTGGGGGTGGCGAGAGGATCGGGGAAGGGGTCAGAGAGGTCGGAGAGTTGAAGGGCGTGTAGGAAAGGGACTGGGGGGGTCGGGGAGCTGGCGGGTGGACGGGGAAGGGACCTGGAGGGGTCAAATAGCCGACAGGCAGGCGGGGAAGGGGCCCGGGGGGAGCTGAGAGAATTGGGTAAGGGACCCAGGGGGGTTGGGGAACTGGCGGGAAAGGGGGCCAGGAGGGTCAGGGAGCCGAAGGGCAGGTGGGGAAGGGGCCCAGGGGGTGAGAGGTTTGGGGAAGGGGCCCAGGGGAAACGAGAGGATGGGGAGCCGGCGGGTGAGTAGGAAAGGGGGTTTGGAGGAGGGGAACTGGGGATGGGGGGGGCAGCAGAGGGGTCCTGTTAGGGGACAACACCAGGGAGGCCCAGTGGGGGGATCTGCCAGCTGGCACCCCGCCACCTAGTGCCAGTGCTCCCCATCCCCCTCTGGCACTCCACCCCACCTCTGCCCTGTCCTCCCAAGCTCCCCAGCCATTCTTCCTTTGCCACCCCAGCTACACTCCCCTGCCAGGGTACCCCTGCCTTTCCGACTGCTCCAGAGTTTCTAGGCCTTGTCTAGCCAAAATTTGCTCACTGAACCCAGTGACAAAACTTCCTTTGACTTCACTGTGACTGAAGATCAGGACCTGTATTTGTTGCTTAGAAGAGAGGGGAAAAAGGTGAACGGTTTTTGCTTGTTGTAAACAAAACGCGGGGTCACAGGACTATAAAACCACCACAAAAATAATACCTTTAACATTAATAGCACCAGTTAGGTGTATTGGCCCTGATTCCCCCACCGCCACACACAGAACGTTATGAATTGTGTTGAATTGGGCCAGGTAGTGGGATGGTTTTGTGATGTGGACGTATTGGGCCAAATTCACCCCTGATATGACTCAACTGCCTTCATTAGAATGTGTCACACTTGAATCATGGTATCCTTCATCTCTGGCGCAGTGGTTAACAAGAAGGCTCCGGGGCCCATCAAATTATACCCCTGCTTACCAGTATGGCAGTTCTTCAGACTCTTTGTGGGACACATCAGTAGGTTGACAGATGACCTTTCTTGTTCATGTCTCTGGAGGTCGTATATTTTTGTGGGGGATATATGAAATATATTTTGGGTGCTCAGAGGAGATCTCTGACAGAGGATGTGACGCAACAGGGATACAAAGATGCACAATTCTGAAATAGTGTAGTGAAAGGCTTTATTTGTGTAGGGCTTAGATGTTACACTGGGGTTTTTATTAAGGTCACCATTCCTTAGTGACATGCAAGCTTCAGGAAGTGCACAAAAGCTGCCATGTAGCATTTGAGCATACACTGGATACTCTAAGCATACACAAAAATGATTCTTAATAACTAGTTCAGTAACACCCTTACTGCATGCACACATTAAGCAAATATCACTATTGGTCTTACTCAAGGCAACAAACCAAAACAAACTTGAAGCTCTTTTGGAGCTGTGAGCTGAAAAACCAGTAGATTATCCAGGAAGTGAGAACACTTGGTTTTTATTTGAGCTCCCATTGCCTCTTCTGACTTCCCTGACTTGAAAACAAAATCTAACTCTGGCGTTCAGTCAAGTGTCTATGCAACTTCAAGCAGAATGGGTAGAGTCAGGAAAAGTTGGTAGGTAGGGGAGACAAAATTGGGCTTGTTAAGCAAACCATGGTTCTTCCTTAAATAAAAATAACTAGCATTTCTGGTGGTGGACAAGGCTGCAAGTCCGAGGTAGCTACAATACATTTCCGTGTCTGAGAGTTTCTGGTCATTCTCTCTTGTCCAGTTTAAAAAGCAGAAACTGCTAATAGAACTGGATCGGTATGCACCAGATGTGGCTGAACTCATCCGGACCCCCATGGAAATGCACTATATCCCCCTCAAGGTCGCACTGTTGTAAGTATTCATTCCTGCAAGCAAATAAGAAACTTAGATTCCAAATCCTTCCATGGTTTTTAATTTGCCTGTTTACGCATTTCAGCGTCTTAGTTAAGTATTCTTTTTAGTTGCTTTCTCTTTCCTGTTAATAGAAAAATTGTGCCAAGCACTGCATCTCTGTAGTCAGCCAACAGAAAGCTAATGCTTCTACATATTTATGTTTCACACAGTAACATAAATTTTTCAACCCCTTTCTACTGAGGTTGACGGTCTCTAATATAGAGAGACTGTAGTGTCTGTTGTTTAGGTTTCTATTAAAAGCCCAATTTTTCCCATCTTCTAACTTTTTCAAAACTAAATGAGTACATCGAAAATGTTTGTGTTCTCCTTCCAAAAGAGAGCGTTTTTTGAAAGGTATGGGGTATTTGGAAAAGATGTTCCCAGGGCATGCCTGTTTGAAAACTCAGTGGTTATTTTTAGAGGGTCTAAGGTACTCAGTTTCCAGCTAATCAACTTTAACAACATCCCTCTGAGGCATTATAGGAAAACCCCATTATTCAGACCACATGCTCTAAGTTTTTGAAGTTAGTAAAGGTCTAATTAAAACAAATAGTATAGGAGATAGGTACTTAAAATCAAAAGAAGTAAATCTATCTTTGGTGTTTCTTGATCTGAGTAAATTAGATAAACCTGGAGTCTGGAATTAATCAAAAGAGATCTGCCCCTTGGATCTCCATTTTTATTGATGTCCTTTGATCAGAAGGTATTTCATAAAAGAAACCATTCCTGATGAATTGTATAGGTTAGTAAATGCCCCCAGGGTGAGAACACTGAAGCGTTCCTCTTTTTTTTTTTAATGTTAGACTATTTCTCATTTTTATTACACACTTGTTGAACAAAGGAATACTGGAATTATATCTTAGCATAGCCTGCTGCATATAATATCTCTTTGGTATTTGAAGTAGCCATTAGCTTTCAGGCCTATGAAAAGGCTAACCTCAGACCGAGAGAACCAAGGAGTAAGATAAATATTCCTACTAGAAAACAGCTGGCACATCAAAATCCACTGTCCTCTTCTCCAGGGACTGATTAGTGTAATGGAGGTTGGTTGATCTGCCATCTTGGTTGTCGAATCAGTAATCCATCAGAGTTCTTCTTTGCTCCTTGGAACCCAGTTCAATTAGAGCACTGCATCATTAATTTCAAATTTTCAGAGAGAAGCTAGTATCTTTTTGAAGTATGTTTGCACTCTGAGGAGTGACTCTCAAAGACAGCATCGCTGTCTCAGTGATTACAGCTCAGATGTGCTCAGTTTACAAGTAAAATGGTTTATATTTTAAACTATCAGCCCTGCATTGTTTCCCTGTGATCTGAGACTCAGCCTGGGTTCTTTGCTTCTTGCATGTCCTCACTGACAATAAAGGTTCTTCAGACCAGATTAGGCCAGGCAGTCACATTGCCTTCAGTGGGGTTGCTCAATTGTAACTCAATTGGGACATGGGAGACAGTTCTGTTTATGCACAAGAAGCAATGGAATCTCTCTTGCTGTCTGTTTAACCATGTTGGCTCCTCAGCGCTAACAGGAGTAAAAAGAGGCAGCAGGAGCTTAGTTCAGTCACGCAAGTTGGCAAATGTGATTTTGAATACAAATGGAGGGCAGATCAACTGAGTAAGAAGGAGCCATTTTATTTAGTCACTTTTCAGGACAGAATTGCATTTTAAATGTACTCTTTTCGCTCTGCCACTCCTTCTCCCCATGGGCTCTCCCATGATCGCCTCATCCTTCTCAAGTGCAGCACCTGATTTTGAACCATTTGAAAGGCATCAGTTCAGCTGAATCCTTTTGAGGCTGAGAGGAGACCGTACACACACAAATAGTCAAAAAGAGGCAAAAAAAATCATTTTCATTTTCCTTCGATATTTTTCCCTTTGCTTTGGTATTTCTTTCTCTCTTTTGTTTTTAATGGCATGAGTTTAATTAAGTTTTTATTCTTTTTCAGTTATCTCTTAAATCCGTATACAGTGATGTCCTGTGTTGCAAAGTCCACCTGTGCCATCAACAACACTATAATTGCATTCTTCATTTTGGCTACAATAAAAGGTAATGCACTGGGTAAACTTGCCCTTGGTCATATCTTTCTGTAAATATTTAACCATGTGCTATCGGAAATGCTATTAATACTTATGAATAGATTTAGGAGAGAGATCTCGGCTAGACCCCCCTCCAGACTGGGTCATGGCATTGTCAAAGGTCTGCTTTGAATCACTGAAGCAAGAGGTGAATTCATAGTTAAATAGAAGGTCAGTCACCCCCAAATGTGTGGGAGTCTTTGGTCTCACGGGGTGTATCTACGTCACACAGTAAGCCCTGGTTCGGACTAGGGTTTGAGCCCAACCCACCCTTCAATCCACACAGACACAGAGTCTGACTCGGGTCAGCAAGCACTTGCGAGGCTGAGTGCTAGGCGGGTGGGTCAGAACGCACGTCCTACTGTGAATCGAGTCCAAGCCATGGCATTTTGCAGTGTGGACACAGCTCCAGCTACAGACCCAAGTCAGAAGTTCTTCATGGTGTAGTGTGGACATGTTGGACACAGGTCCAACAATTGCAGCTGTATACAGTGCAATGTGGACACTCAACCACAGGCTGGGAAACAATGAGTCTCAGGCCTGATGAAGTGGGATTTTCTCCCACGAAAGCTCATGTGATAAATAAATTTGTTAGCCTTTAAAAGTGCCATTAGACTGCTTGTTTATTTTCCTAAATGTTGAGTAATTCTCAAGTCTGGTGCCCCCTCTTGGGGAACTTTGAATAGCTTTCTATTTAGAAACCTGTCTGCCTGTGCATCTTATGTTTTGGGGGGAAGTAGGGCGCTGCTGCTCCCTCTTTTTCTTATTGTAAAGGATATTTGCATGAGAGTTCACCTGCTTCTATTGTCTAACCCTCACCTGCAATCAGAACTTTGGTTGATAGCCAAAATTGTGGTGTCACAAACATCTAGCTTCAGAGGAGCGATATGCACAGGAAGCAGGTGAACGCTGAAGAAACATTATACCAGTGTCCCTAATATTTTAAAATGGTAGAAGATATAGAATAGGTTACACAAGGCTGGCAGCTGTGTTATTCTCATAGTTAAAATTTCTCTTTCCAATTTTAATCTGCACCGGCAGAGCATCTGAGCAACTCTGTAAGAGTCACATAAGAACACAGGGATTTCCCTGGTGGCTCAAACCAGTGGGTGGTCTAATCTGTTATCTTGTATCCAACAGTGGCTAATACCAGATGCCTCAGAAGAAGATGGGACAAACTTCAGAATAGACAATTATGAGCAATTAAAAACAATAGATCAAATAGAACAATACTCATAAGGAGAGGTTCTTTCTAACCCCCATTTGCTTACTGGTTGAATTATGCCATTGAAGCCGGAGAGTTTGTTTCAAATGTTTGCATAAATAAGTAACCAAGATTCACTTTGATGCTTTATTCTTTAGGTGTTTGTTCACCTACTTAATGATACACAAAGTTGAATAATTCCCAGTGAATCACTGTATAGTAATTGTCCCATGTGCCTTTTCCTGAATCCGTCTGTAACAACCTCTAGTGTTGGAAGTGTGTAAGGGGGAAAATTAGATGATTAACAGATTTTCTTGGAGTTTTTGATTTAAAAATGGATTTCTACCTGTCAAGTCTTTGCACATAGATATCTCTAATCTAATAGTCAGTGTTAGAGGATAGGTGGCTTTCTATCTAGGAGGATGTAATTGTGAAAGGGAAAGGACTCTTCCTATTAGGATCTGTCCTGCCCTTTCTCTAGAAGAGGACGAAAGTGAAAGAGTGAAGCTTTTTTGTGCTATCGATGCTGAATGACTGAATGCTATCTAATGGCTGGTCCTTTGGACTGAGCCAGGACTCTGGCTTTCCCCCCCTTTCTCTGCCACTAACCTGAGCAAATTAATTAGGCCAAAACATTCAGAAGTAGGCCTTGGTCTCGGGTGCTTCCTTTATTGGGGTCCAACGGGAGATCCTCTGGGCCTGATCTGAGCACCCACAATTTCGGTAAACATTGATGGCAGCACAGGTGTTTAGCACTTGTCTCAGCCCAATGTGCCTCAAATTGGGTAACCAAAAAGGCATTTGAAAATTAGGGGTCACTTAAAAATTGTGGTTAACGTCTGTGTCTTAATTTTCACATCTGCAAAATAGGGCTACTGCTACTTCTCTGCCTTGATTTGTGAGGCTCAGGTGATGTGTGCAGAGCACTCTGAGACGTTCCACTGAAAACTGCTCTCGGGTGCGTGCAGTATTCATGCAACAGCTGCTTCGTGTAGAAATTACTCCGTGGTATTCCTTCTCCCTCCTAAGTAGTGACTGACATCTGGGTGTGAGATTCAGGTCATGTGAGTCTCTCTGGGTAGATTATAGGAATATAAATCAGTTGCATCGATGGCTCTTTCATGCTGTTCATGTTTGTCTAAGCTTATCTCAGTGTCCCCTGTAATTCAGAGAGAGAAGCTCCAGGACACCCTGAAATAGTTAATTTTACCCTCTGTGGAGTTCTGATGATCATAGCTGGTGCTGTGGTATTTCCCCCCATGCGAGCAGTAACTATATTTAAAGGACTGTCAGAATATGCCCCTCTTTGTGATCATGGTTTGTTAACTAAGGTTTCTTTCCTCCCTGCAGGTAGTACCCTCCTCAGTGCTGTATTCCTAGCCTTAGCGACGTACCAGTCACTGTATCCTCTCACCCTGTTCGCACCAGCACTACTGTATCTTCTACAGGTAAATACGCTTAGAAAGTAACTGTATTGGCTGTAACCTGTGACATCAGTCAGTAATGGTGTGGAGGAAGGAGATTCACTGTGAGATTCCATGGACAGTCCTCAAAATTAGGGGGGGGGGGAACCCTCATCCTTCCCCAGGGCAGCAGAGATTTCACATCTTGCAGGAGTCATGTGTGGCTAGAAGGAGAGAAGCAGAAACTGATCTACTCCCTGCCTGCAAATGTGATTGGTACTCTTCTTGCTTGAAACACAAAGCTCTGTTTGGTGTCATGTGACCATCAACAGGAATTTTGGAGTAGGAGAGTTTCTTCTACATTGACTCAAACCATCAATGCCAGGACACCACCCAGGCCGAGCAGTGTACTGTAAATGGCAGTGATAATGTGTAACTTGCTCCACAGTGCAAGCCATAAACTTGTGGTATTTGCAAGCATCTGCTTTCCGCAGCCTTAATCCTCTTCCATTAACAGAATGTGGATCCAATTCCACCAGGGATTGTGCAGAAGATGGTATCCTTAATTATTCATAAATGCCCAGAGCCCTGCAAGACAAATGCTGAGCTGCATGGGCCAAGAGCCACGTTGCAAAGACTGGAAAGGGGAATTAAAAGGTGGCAACTGTGCTGTGGTTGTAAAAGACACTTGCATGCTGATAGCTACTGCTGAGAGCAGAAGGTTGTGGAGTAGAGGGGATGATGTAAAAAGACAGTCCATGTTCTCTGGAAGACGTGATAACTCACTGGAAAGAAATGAGTGTCTTCCTGTTAATCTAATCAGTTTCTCTAGGTTCTTATACCATCCACACCCCTATGGTATTCGATTTCTCCCTTTCCTTTTGTCTGGGGTTATCAGTGGCTTGACATTGGTCTGAAATCTTATGCTGACATTGTGAGAGGTAATTTGACTGAGAGAGAGCCTAAATCACAAAGAGCCTTATGGAAATTGATCAGTTGCTCGTTTCGTCTAGGTGGGAGAGCAAGGGGATGCTCTAAAGAGTGTGGACTAAACACTAATGGAAAGACTCTTACCCAGCATCTGTACAGAGATTAATGAGTAGTGTCTGAAGAAATGTTGCCAGATCCCAGATGATGTCAGTCATATTTCCACTGACATGTCTCCCTTTGTGATTTTACAGTGGATGTTTATTACAGAGTTCTCTCTTTCCCTGAAGCCTATTTGTAATTTCCTTAACTCTGAAAGAAAATGGCAATGAGTTACTTATAGACTCCCCTCCCTCTCCAACATGCCTATGTAAATGTCTTCTATTTTATTCCAAAACATCCAGAGAATTTCACTGGTGTTTTAAATTTTCACAATCAGAGAGCACCTACAAGGTCAGAACTATTGGTTAAATCTGAAACGGGACCTTGCCATTATTTGGGGAGCAGTTAGTTTACTATATAGAGTCTCAATTGTGCACTTATCTCTTTATTTTAAGCAGAACGCCTGCATGTCAGTGGCTTAGCATAAGCGTAATGTTCCCAGAGCTTGTGATGATACATGAACATCTAAAGTCTTTGGATTTTTAAGGGGACTTTCAAAAGGATTCAGAGCTTCCAAAAGATGTTCTGTTTATCAGGATTTATTGATGAACTTCACTGTTTCCTTTGTAAGGTTCCTTAGAATGAAATGTCTGCTGTCCTGCACTTTCTTCTGTCCTACCAAGAATTCTGTGTAAATTGGCTTGAGCTGTTGCAGAGAGCTTTCTTATGTGAAACCAGTGTGGTCCAGCAGGCCAGAGCATTTTTCCATCAGAGCCTTTTACTACCCTGAGTCAGCATGCTTTCTCAGGATGCTGGCGAGTCATGTACTGTGCAAATGGGGGTGCCAAATGATGAAGCGCTTTTGCAGATTCAGAGCTGCTGAATTCTGGTGGAATTTCTATTGGAGGTGGCCCAGATTTCCAAACCTGTGCTGGGTGCACAATTACCAGCATTCTGCACGTACATCAGGGAATCAAAGACACAAATGGCCAGTTGTGATTACTTGAATGTGAAATATCTGACTTTTCAAGCACCGTTCTGAATGTATTGACAGAATGTGTGATCTGATTGGCTGAGGCAAAGCTCACTGGAGCAGAGTGTGCTGAATGCTTTTCTTTATTGTAGCAGGGCCAGTATTTGCTGCTTTCTCACCACGGTGCAGTGGGGGCATGTCTAGAAAACCACAGGATGTCCTTTTATTTGCTTTGTTTGTGTTTTGTTTACAGCGTCAGTTCATACCAGTGAAACTGAAAAGTAAAGGCTTCTGGTTATACACCACACAGTATGCAGCACTGTATCTCTGTAGCTTGGTGGTAATTGTCTGCCTCTCATTCTTCCTTCTCAACTCCTGGGATTTTATCCCGTCTGTGTATGGTTTCATGTAAGTAGTTGTATGTATTTTCTGGTAGAACCCATACCGGGATAGGCATTATCCACGCATACCAGAGACCTGTTCCCTGTCCCAAAAAGCTTGCAGTCTCAGGAAAAATTTACCAGCACTGCAGGGGGAAACAAACACACACACTAATTACAACAAAAAATACATAATCAGAGTTCCGTTAAACGGTCACAGCAAGAACTAGAGAATGGGATCAAGTGTAGAGTAGATTCTGCAGTTTCTTCAGTCTCCCTTTAATTAACTATAAGTAGATCTGTTCCAGAGGGGGAGCTGTGTTAGTCTAGTTCAGCAAAACAAACAAGGAGTCTTGTGACACTTTTAAAAACTTAACGCATTTATTTATAGCATGAGCTTTTGTGGGAGAAATCCCACTTTGTCAGACACTAGAACTTATAAGCGTTTAACAAAATGGGATTTCTCTCATGAAAGCTCATGCAATAAATAAATGTGTTCGTCTTTAAAAGTGTCACAGAACTCCTTGTTTGTTGAGAAGTAGATCTGTTTCTTGGCATCTGCATTGGATTAGCTGAACTGACCACAGGGTGTCACTGATGGTGGACGCCACAGGAGTAAAGCTACAAGTGTGTTTGTATAAAACAGGCGTCTCAAACACGCGGCCCACGAGCCACATTACCTCCTGCAGCCTGTGACAAGACCCAGAATTCAGGGGTTCCCAACCCCTGGCTGGCTTTTCAAGTGGCCAGTGCCCCTGCCGGCTAGGAGCTGAGTTCGGTGCCGTCGGCAGTGCTTCCGGTCCACGCTACGCCCCACCTCCCAACCCCCCAGGTCCTCGGCAGCTGCAGCCAGGGAGGAGCCTACCACAGCCTGGGAGCCATGCTGTGCCACTCACCAGACCAGGCAGAGCCTTGGCCTGGAGCAACAGGGTGCGTGGCGGGCCAGGCGACTGGAGCAGGCAGACTCAGCGCCCAGGGCCAGGTCAGGGCTCAGGTGTGCTGGCAGGAGGAGGGCCTGGGGGTGTGGGGAGGGCTCCCATGGGGGCTGCGTGCTGGGGGAGGCTCCATGAGGTCCCTTTGGGGGGCTCTGCCTGGTCCCTTCCTTCTCTCTTTCTTCCTTCCTTGTTTCCCTCCTTCTCATTTTCTTTTTTTCTCTTCCTTCCTTGTTTCCTTTCTTCTCTTGTTTAAAAAAAAAAAAAAAAAAACTTTAAAAAAATTAATTTTAATTAAAAACCTTTTTAAAAATTAAAATTCAATTAAAAAGTCATTCATATTCAATTAAACTCAATTAATTGTTGTTTAATCACTTTGAAGTCAATTAATTAATTTTAATGTAATTTTAGTTAAATAAACTGGTGGCCTTTCAGTGTTTTCAAAACTATTGTATTGAAAGGTTTCAGTGACGCGGCCCTTGGGCCAGTATCCTAGTCCTCATGTGGCCCTCATGGTGATTTGGGTTTGAGACCCCTGGTGTAAAATCACTTTTAAGAGACACTAAGGAAAAGGTTAGATACTGCTTGAGAAAATAGTGATGATGATTTTCAAATATCTTGGAGATCATAGGTGTTCAGTAAGTGAATTACAGGCCTCTTCTTATATATTCTCCCCCCATTTCATGTATGACCTTCAGTTTTATACTGTTGCAGTGACTCTCTCTGGCTAGTTCAGAGATGCACTGACACCAATATATGGGGCGGGGGGCCGAAAGGGGGGGGTGTGATTTTCCTCTCCGAGCTTTCTTCCCTTTAGTTTCCTCACAGTGCCTCCCGCCCACTAACCATGCCTCCAGTAGCACACAGTGATTCAGTAATTTCATAGAAACAAGTAAGTCAAATGCTAACTGCTTTAAAATGTTACCTGAATTTTTCTCTTTAAATTTCAGCCTTTCCGTTCCAGATCTGACTCCCAACATTGGCCTCTTCTGGTACTTCTTTGCTGAGATGTTTGAACACTTCAGTCTGTTCTTCGTGTGTGTATTTCAGATCAATGTCTTCTTCTATACCATCCCCTTAGCAATAAAGCTAAAGTAAGTGAATTTATTTGCTATCCCTTTGTCTCTGTGCTCTGCTAACCAAAGGAGTTGCTACTGTTCTATCTCCATTGGTAGGAGAGTGGATGATAGAGGCTTTTGCGAACTCTGTTTTCTTCGTCAGTGGGGGACACCAGGGCTCGGCGCAGAAGGAGGATCTCCTACTCCCCTTCGGCACCGGAGGAGACGGACACCTGGGGTGTGAAAAGGTCCTTGTCGCCGGCCAAGACTCACAAGTTGACCGAGTGGCACTGAGAGACCAGCACCGATCCCACACCTGTGGGCCCCGACGGGCACTTTCTCACCAGATGCCTCGTTGGCCTCTTTTATAAGCTCCAGCACTGAGTCCCGAGAGCGTACAGGCCATTCCTAGCACCGCCACCCATGCGGATACAAGTGGTGAGAGACTGGCCAGCGCAGTGGGCTTACTGGAGCCCTGAGCCTGCTCCATCTAGAGGTCTCCCCCATGGGACTCAGGTCAAGTGCCACCCTCTGAATCTGGTCGGGTACCCTCAAGGGACCGGGACTTGGAGGTAGACTCAGACGCGGGCGAAGGCCCATTCGGCACATGCCAAGAAGAGGTCCTCCTCTTGCCCAGATGAGGCCCTGTACCCAAGATCCCTCTCCCTGGTGGAAGACCCAAGGTCTCACCAGGACCTCCTGAGGAGGATGGCCTCCAACCTGGATCTGCAAGTGGAGGTCATGAGAGAAGACCTTGACTCCCTCTTCAAGATGAGTGACTCAGGGCCCCCCGCTTGGGTGGCCCTTCCCCTGCACGAGGGAGTCCTGAAAATAGCCAGGGCCCAGTGGCAGACCCCATCCTCGGTCCCCCTGGTGTCAAAAGGGGAGGAGAGGAAATACCACGTCCCCGCAGAGAAGTTCAGGTTCCTGTTTAGCCACCCCACCCTGGGGTCCCTAGTGGTCGACGCTGTCAACCAGAAGGAGAGACAAGGTCAGCTGGCTTCGACCTCCAAAAATAAGGAGGTAAAGAAAATGGACTTATTCAGAAGAAAATTTTATTCAACAGCAGCACTACAACTCGTCATCACCAATCAACAAGCCCTGATGGGTGCTACAACCTGAACCTGTGGGACTCACTCTGACAGTTCCGAGGCCTCCTCCCAGCAGACCACACCGCTGACTTCGAGACGCTCCTGGAGGAAGGTCTGTCAATGGCTAGAGCCCTCCTGACGTCCTAGGACGCCACAGACACGGCGAGCAGGGGTGTAGCACCAGCAGTCTCCATGAGGAGAGCCGCTTGGCTCCAGGGCTCCAGCCAGCTGCCCCAAATGCAGCAGGTCAAACAAGATCTCCCCTTCAAGAGCCTGGCCCTCTTCATGGAATCCACGGACTCAAGGCTGCATCAGATGAAGGACTTCTGGGCCACCCTCAAGTCCTTGGGGGTACACTCCTCAGTCCAACAGGCGTCCTTTTCATCCCCCAGCATTTCAGCAGCACACCCAGCAGCAGGGCCAACAGTAGCAGCAACGTCCGTTGCTTTTGACGGCCGCTTTGAGGATGCCATCACCGCCCCAGGTTGCTCCCCATACTTACCATTTTGGAACCGCCTCACAAGGTTCAAAAACCAGTGGACCAAAATTACCTTGGACCACTGGATCTTAGATACAACCAGTAAACCCCCGATTCTCTAAAGAATCGCCCAGCTCAGTTCCCGGGCTCCTGCTGACAGCAGGAGCAGCTGGGGGATCGGGGGGAGGCAGAAACTCTGGCGGAGCTTCTGCCGCCAACCGAATCCCTGGACTGAGCTGGGGGTCCAGCTCCGCTTCGAGCCGGCACCCAGCTCAGTTCCCTGGCTCCTGCCGACAGCAGGAGACGCTCGGGGATCGGGGGGCGGCAGAAGCTCCGGCGGAGCTTCTGACGCCCCCCGAACCCCTGGACT